>VOQJ01013162.1:7957-31288 GCA_015052665.1 Apistogramma diplotaenia
GTCAGCTGAACAATCGGCGAGATGAAAGAGTTTAACAGCGACGCCACGTGAGAGCCAGAGCGGTTTCACCGGTGAGCGGTGAGGTGCGCAACACACAGAGTTAGCCGTTACACTTGATTAACCTATGGATTCATTCCTCATCCTGCCTGTCAGCTAACTTTGGAGTTGCCCCGGACACAGCATGAGCCAATCAGCAGGTGTGACATGTGACGGCAATGATAGGAACTGACCAATCACTCTCCCACTAGGAGGCCTGCAAACAACCAACGGGCCTTTTGTTGGGAGCACAGTTAAATCTGTTCCAGTCAGATGTGTGCTGCCATAGTGAAGAACAATGCACGTGTCCTTCAGCACTGTTACTGAGGCGAGACGCGCACGTACACACTTGTTGCAATAACTAGACTGAGACTTCCAATAGGTCTGAAAGAGACAAAGAGTTATGAATACTGATCATCGCAAGGAATACAGTTGCTGCTGGCAGTACGTAATAAAAATCGAGTGCTTTTCAGACAGAATAGAACATTTTTAAGACATCTGAGTGTTCGAAAGCTCATCACTTTTAGTTTACATCCAGGTTTTCTGTGGTTGCATAAATACAGAGTAACAGTTATATTAAGCCTACACAGAGAAACGATTCAGCCTCCTTTGCAAACATTTGCTGGATGGGAGCACTGAGCCAGCGGGAGAGCGTGGTACCAGGTAGTACAGCCATGAAACCTCTTGTAGGGGAGGAAGAGCCTCATTAAAACTGCACCCAGAGATTAACTGCAACGGCCCGACTGACCTAGAGCGTAATCTCTGCTAAGCTTGACATTTGCATTTAGAGGTCCCTCTCCTTGTTTAGTGAGGTAAATAAAACTGGAAGCAATAACTCACATTTACAGACTTGGTTTAAGGAAGATGACTTCATCATTCTGGAGTTTATTCTGCAGTCAGGTATAACTGATCTGACTCCGTTCCAAACATCTGCACTTTTCCAGGACATAAATTGCTGCAATATTCAACTCATTGAATGATGGGGCCTAAAGAGAGGGAGTGAGAGAACATGAAGCCTGGGCAAAAGCTGAGAAAGGCCTCTGCGAGCCAGAATGGCAGTGAAAGAGGGAGGCAGTTGCGTGCAAATGAAGCATTAACTTAAGATATGCCCGTAGCAGGTTTGAGCCAAAGTTTCCCCACTCCCACAGCAACTTTTAGAGAGTGGGGAATGACTTGATCTGGCACATACATTACTAGCAAAGCCAATATGCAAATTCAATTGGATAATTCTGCTGAGTGGTCTAAAGGGAGCTGAGTGGAAAGGACGGTTTCCTCGGATTGAGGACGGGTCTAAACGTGACCAACTGTCCCGTCTCTCCCCACCCGCCCTGCTTCTCATGGCAATCCTGGCATGTGGGTATGACCCCCACTGACCTCTCAGACACAAAATGTGTGAAGGCAACCAGGGGCTCGTGTCTTACATCAGAGCTGCCGTAATTGGGTCTCAACGCTCCCTTGTTCCGCTAAATTACCCGCTGACACAGCCGGGCCTCCTTGGCCTATGTGGGGGTGCCCTGCCCGCTGCACCCCCTAATTGGTGCATGCCCCCAGGAGCATTTAAGCCACACAAAGCTTCTTGCAGCTGGGGTGTCAGGGTGCATTAGTGCTAGCGCCTGACCAACAGGAATATGAGCAAAATATTGGCCTTTGCGTAGGACCAGATGGCCATTTAATTGGGCTGACTTCTCCCTGGCCAAGAGAATGAAGGAGGGAGGGCGAGAAAAAAAACGCCTGCGCTCAGGAGCTTGTCCGATCCTGTAGCAGATCATGAAATCTGAATGGGCTGGGCTGATGTTAGTGGTCATCGGGGATAACTGATGGAGATTGTTACCATTTTAGTATGGTCACCACAACATAAACAATCTGCTGCAACGACTACGGCTGAAATTCGGCCCCTCAGTTTGGAAAACTGTCTCCCAAACTAAACATCCGTATCGATGCATTAACACCAGGTACAACAGCAAGGAGTCAAAATTGTCATCATAACTGTAAAAGTCTACTACTACTACTACCATGCCTTAATATCATTTTCTGGACCAATTAGGAGCTTCTTATGCTGCATAAGGGATGTGGTTTTTTTAATCTCATGTCTTAAGCCATAGCTTTCATCTGACTGTGTGTCTCTGCTTTGAACTCGTGTTGTATTTTTAAAAAGCTGCTGTATAACCACCATTGATAATCGCAGCTGCTCAGAGTGATGAGTCACAGAATCCCATGATCTTTTTTTTTTGGTTTTTTTATTCTTTAGTTTTTATTAATTTAATCTGATTTGAACTGAAAAACAACTTTATCAACGAATCCGTTAAAAAAATTTAATGAAAGAAAAAGGACTCAACAGTAAGACAGACAGAACGAGACATTTGAAAAGGCTGGAAAGTCACAATGAACACTGATTTGCACTGATTTTAAGAATAAATTACTAAATGAGTAGGATAATCTTCAGATTAAAAGACTGAAAATCCATCAAGTTGCTGCCCGCAAACAGGTACGTGAAGCAGGAGAGCACCGACATGCTTGTGGCTAGCTTCACTGTAGGGTACAGGTGCACCAGGCTTGAGGAGGGGCCCATATAAAACCAGTCAAGTAGGACCCTTCTGCCTGGCTGCCTCCTTTCTCTGGCTACAGCAGGAATGTGGCCTGCGGAACTTGGCTCCTGTCGCCTGGCATCTTGTCAAGCTGATCCACAGACAAGAAACCAATTGTCAGATAAAGTGGGTCAGCAGCAGCTTACCATTACGCTCTCGCCTCGCCTGTGGATGGGACGGCAGTGCCTTCCTTCCCCTTTTTCTTTCCCCTGCTCTTTTCCCGCCATGTCATTCCCGAGCGCTCGGTGAGTTCGTGTCATCGCGCAGGAGGTGTAGGATTTCCACGAGAGGGCGGATAACTGCTTATTGTTCGCGAGCCACCTGTTGGATAACCAGCTCAAGATGCTGAGGATCATTTCCTTTCATGTCATTCCACTAAACACACATGCTAATCCTCAAACACAAACTCTGGTGACACTGGTGAAATGACTGCACAGCCCTTTCCCAGCATGACTCAGAAGCGAGCTGCAAACATCACAAATTGCCAGCTGGACTAATCAAAGCATCATCAGACAAATTCAAAGTGATGACCCCCCGCCTCATAAAAACCTAAAGGGAGGAAGGGACTGAATCATAGTGGTTTGCGTGTGTGTGGCAGAGCCGGATGAACAGCGCTGGCCTCCGTGACTCCTATGCAGCTGCACCCACTGCCTCCAAATCAGGTTGGGAGGAGTCAGAGGGGCCTGTGGAAGGAAGACAGAAGAAGTGTGGGGTCTGAGCCGGGCCTGTTTGGCAGACACCCACACGACAGTACGATTACCATCCGTTTCCTGCTCACATCTCCATCCCTGCCTTATTCCAATACTCTGTCCAACAAATGAGGACTTGCTTATTTTTACACCCAGCTGTGCCATTTGTAGGAAACGCTTTGAACTTGCAGTCATTTGCTGGTGAAATAGTGGCTGTTTGAGCAATTTTAAAAACTGCCTGGGTTTATGGAGGAGGACCAAGCCAAGTTTTGAGGGTTTGACATTGCTCCTTGCAGCAAGTGGTCAAAGTCATTGCAATGTTTTGTCAAACAGTGACACCAAACAGTCAGAGTACGACACATGCGTTGAGAGAAATGCACTCCGGGCCTTGTATGTGCATTGCAGAGGCATCACAAAAAAAGAAAAAAGCTTATCAGCATAAAAAAATGGCAAACACACTTGGAAACCTGCTTCTGTAAACTGATCTGAATGGCTGCCCTTTAACTTTTCAAATACAAATCCTCTCATATAGCATGCCTTTAGGGATTGCATTCTGTAAAAACATGTGAAAGCATGTGCCTTAACAGGTTTTTAAAGCCGGCCTAAAACCTTTCATGACGCGAACCTAAACTGAAGTCATTTGTTCGAGTCAAAAACCACAAGTAAGCCGTTGGAGGAACCTGTTGTTCCAAAAGGGAAAAAGCGAAAATCAAAAGCTTTCTGTAGTACCTGCCACCTGCATGCAGTGACTGACTGTAGGGAGTTTGAAAGGAAAGTGGACAGGGCCCTGTTAGTCTAATCTCTATTCATCTAGCTTGTGTCATTAATGAACCACATCCTCCATTCTGGCTGTCACCATTCATTAAGTCTTTCTTTCATCTGCCCCCCAAACCACTCTAAAGAAACCACACTCTCCATAGAATATAGGAAAATACAAACCTCTATTTTAAAAAAACAAAACATCTACCACCAAAAATCACTGTATCTTTACAACAAATCCGGGATGTAAAGAGCACCGAGATAACCAGCAGATGAATGCTTGAATGGGGGCATCAATTAAAGAGGAAATCCACACAACCTGTGTGAGTGAAAACACAAGAGCCTTTCATGCTTGATTAGGGAGCTTGAAGTCACTGTGGCTTTACTGTGGAGTGACTGAGAATGCAATTCTCTGGAAACAAAAATAAACAAATAAATATAAAAGATAATGAGCCTGGTGCCGAAGCCTCGAAATTAAGATATTCTGCATCACTTGGCGAATTCCTGAGTATGTGGTGACAACTAAATTTACACATGAAGCGGTCGATTCAGAGCCAGTCTACCAGGAGAGGGACACATCTCCGGTCCATGCAGTTTACGCTAAACTAAGCTTATAAACCAAATCACACAGTTGCTGGGATTGTTCCACAGGGGGTGGCTACAGATAAGAAATACAATCAGTTTTCATTCCAGGTGTATTCAAGACCAGGCTAATTGCTCCAAGAGAGTAAACAACCATCTTTAATGAGTAAAGCTCTTTATTACATTTCTAATTGCTTTGGCAGTCCTCAACCACAGTCTTCCCACACCCCAAAAACACACACACACACACGCGTGCACGCACACAAAGCTGCAATAGCGCCTAGCCGGTTACATGCTGCAGCTTATGCTTATCTAAAGTACAGCATATTCACTCCATCAAGCCTTTCAGATAAGTAGTCGCACTGAAAAGCTCAAGGAACGGAGCCAGAGCAAAATCTGATACGCAACAAATCACCGACTGCCAACAAAATGTGGTGAGCTGATCTAAGACAGATCCAACCCACGTACAGCACCCCGTTTCCATCACGCACGGCCGGATTGTGCAGATCTGTGCAGCAGAGGAGATGAGACGGAGGGGCTGACATACCTCTGGGATCATCATTGATTGGGGCTGCCAAAGCGAAGCGAAGGCGAGATTTTTTAAAAAGGCATAGCCCGTGACTTTCCTCTGGCAGCATGAAACCAAGTGGAGATGAAATTTTAACATGCAAGGCAACTATTTATGGTCATAGTTTCTTAGTCCCGGAGGCGCGCGCGCACGCACACACACACGCACGCACACACACACACACACACACACCTGCGATTCCTGACTTTGGCACACAGAAGGATAAGATTATGAAAAGGCATGCGAGTCAGAGAGGAGACATTCCTGTGAAACCTGGCATCACAGTAAATGCATTCAGTAACACTGTGCTCACTGAAACTTGGGCACACGTATTGTACAACGTAAAATAACCCCTCGGTTTAGATGACACCCTTATAACAAGCTTCTACGTCGGCTCACCCAGAAGTGTGCGTGACAGTTGACCACCATGGTCCGCTCAATCAGCTCATCGGGGCACTCCAGAAGGTGATGTCCAGAGACGACGCCAGCGTTGTTGATGAGTATGTCGACTTCTCCCACCTCTCGACGCACCTTCTCAGCTGTGGAATACACACTCTCGCGCTTTCCCACATCGCACACATAGGTGTAGACCTGTGGCTGGAAAGGAGGGACTTCCTCTACCCCTCCAACAGGTCCTGCAAAGGGAGGAACAAAAAAAAAAGAGAGAGAAGGCAACAGATAATCAATGAAATTGTGTTTAGTAGGCTGGTTCCGATTATGCAAGTTAAAGTTACATCTAAATTACTAGGTTATATTGTTTTTAAAATCAGTTGTTTCCATATGGATACATTATTTCAATATTAGGTTATGCAAAATGAAACAGTTGGCAAATTTGAACTAAAAAGACTACAAACATGTCTATGTTCTCCATTACAGTTTGTCCTCTGTAACGCTGATCAGGACTCTAATGTGTGTTCTTTGAATAAAACTCGAACTAAGATCATTCATAAAGCCGGGCGGCAGCCTGAAAGCTGCAAAGAAAACACTCTTACCGTCTTTGGTTATGGGAGTGTCCAGCTCATGGTATATCTGCCGCACCATCTCCGCCGTTTCCTCGTTGCTTTGGCTGTTTATGTCCCATAAGACCAGTATCGCTCGTCTCCGGGCGAACTCCTTGGCGAACAGCCGCCCGAGGCCGCTTCCAGCCCCGGTGATCAAGCACACCTGTCCCGCCACGCTCTTCTCCTTTGGTCTCACAATCCACTTAGCTCCGGCGGTTAAAAAAGCCAAGAGCACCTTTAAAATAACTACGAAGAACTCTGCAATAATTATCATCATCTTGGCCAAGCTTTCTATCAATTCAAATAAGCAGCGGAAAGACGCGCAGGGGGAATGTTTCCTTCTTGCAACCTGTTTGCAGCAGATAGGACAGGGAAACACCGACAAACTTGGATCACAGTGCCGGCAGGATTAATGGCCTTAAGAAGTGTGATTTAAAAACAAAAACGAAAGAAGAAGCGTGTGCGTGGAGTGCGAGTTCAGACGCGGCTCAGTAAGAGTCCAGTTGCCACTATAACGCACAGTTGCAGTGAGTTATGAGCAGCTACTATAAAGTGAGCCTCCCACTTCCCGTGCTGCCTCTCCACTCATCTCATTCTGGAGCGCACCTCAAGCGCTATTTATGCTGTCCAGCCATCAACGCTGGACCCAATAGGAGACGGACTTGAGCGCGTCAGAATGAAAGTGATGTAACCTGAAAGATTTTAACACTAATCTCGTCCCCCCACCCCACCCCCTTTTTTTGAAGCCCTAACAAAGGTTGGACATTTAGCTTTCCTATTGTTTAAAAATGTTGCTTATTTGTATTCTTTTTTTGTAATAACTGTGTAATAACTGAACAACTTACAGTTACATCAGAATTTGGAGTTACTTCAGGAGTGATCTTACTTTCGATTAGTAATCCTGTTTTGGGAATACTCAAATCCAACAGCTTAAAGGCAGAAATCCACGAGCCACCGATCAGGCCGCACTGGACTCGGCAGGTCCAGGTCAATGTCCAGCCATACGTGGAGCAAACCAAACCATCGTCTTTACAAAGTATTCTCACTTTATATCAATTAAAAGAAACCATAATTAAACCGAATTTAAGACAGTACAAGACATACTGCAGCCTGCAGTAATTCACGGAGATCCCCACGGAGGGACGTGAAGTCGGTCTTTTAGGTAGAGTACGCGCCCTGACCCAAAAAAAGTGATATTTCAACGCGCAAATACGTGATCGTGTTTCTTCCTGATTAATATAGCCTAATGACCCTAATAATAATAAACAAAACAACATGCGCACCTCCACTGTGGACACGTTCATTGCCGCTTTGCAGCGTATCCCCCCACAGGCTATTGTTTACACCTCTTCCAGGTTGCGCAACGTTGGAAGAGGTGCCTTTTACAAGCGTTGTCCTTGGTTTTGTGGGCGTGTCCCAGGAGCGAACAGCTGATGAAAAAAATCGTGTTGATTATAAGAAAAAAAACAACAACAAAAAAACCACCCCCCCCCCCAAAAAAAACAAACAAACAAACAAAAAACAACAGCACATAAGTGAAAACCGCTTCCAATAAATGTCCGCTCCAAATTTTGGAGTGTCAAAGTGCCAAAAAGCAAAAAGACTTAAAGATAATAAAAAATTGCTGGGTATTACTGTTGGCGTGTTTAACACGACGCAGCTGGATTTTGAATATAAAAATATATGCACTGGAACGGCCAAGTGGAGGCACTCACCTATGGCAAAGCTGTATATGGGCCACATTTCACAATCAAGTTAAAATGTGCACATTTAGATATTTGACCTATAATTTGGAAATAAATAAATGGCCTTCAATCGAGCTTTCTTTTTTCATTACCGGGCTGGACAGTAATGTGTCTGAAGCGGAGTTCTGGGTGGGAGGTTCACACTACTGCAGGCGCTCTCTGATCTTGGTTCGCAAAATGAAACGTTTGCGCCCTCTGCCGGTCAGGAGACTGCATAACCCCCCACCTGTAGCACGGAGATGGAAAGGTAGGGAAAAGTAGCGTTTAGATTAATTAAAACACCACCATCGCCCCCAAACGGAATATGCTCAAAAATACAGTCTTGTAGGTATATGCCAGAATAGATGTTAAAAAGTTGTCTCACCTTTAAAGAGTTAGTTGCAGTAATATTCATAGCAGTATCGACAGAAAAATGTTCACAAAAATGTGATGTTACACATTTAAGCGAACATTTAACCAGCAACGTTGCTGCAGCGGCTTTTGCTTAAATTTATTTTTGACTAATTTTCTGCGAATTACCCGTCAGGCAGTTGGAAGGACGCTTCGTAAAGGTCCTAAACTCGTTATCCCGCGCATGCGCAAAATAAATTTTCTCTTTCTCGGTGATCGCAATGGCGGATGCAGAGTGAGTGTTTCCCTCTGTGTTGAAATCTAATCACATCCAGCTTTAAAGTAGTCTCTGCTGTTACTTTTACAATGGGGATAAGCTGTTTAGTTTATGTACGATATAATAATAGCAGTATTGTTACAGATAGTGGCTTTTTCTGTCGGTAGGATCACTTTATAATGACTGAGTGTATATGGCCGAGTTCAACATGGCTGTCTCTTTAGCATCCGTGGATTTTGTGTCCAACTGTAAAAAATTAGAACTGAGATAGTAACCAACTTTTAGATGCCGTCGAGTTTATGCTGCTGTAAAATCTCAAGTCTTTCAGGCTGCTTGAAATAGTATTTACCTGTGGAAGCCGGCAAATGACAGGCTGACAAAATTAGCAGCGGCGAGGATGGGGACGTTTCAGTTCAGCGATTTACCCGTGTTCAGCGATATTTCTCAAATATTTTGGGTCCGGATTTGTTTTTGTTTGTTTATAACGGCATCTTTTCAATTTTACCAGAAAAAAGGTTCCGGCGGTCCCTGAGAGCCTTTTGAAAAGGCGAAAGGCCTACGCGGCCATGAAGGCCAGGCGTGTCAAGAAGCTGGTGGCTCAGAAGAAGGTAAAGTGAAGCTGAGTGCAGGAAAACCATGCCAGCGTGTGGCTCCAGGTGTCGGATAGTTTGAATTGCCTCAACGTGTTTTCCCTGTTACATTCAGGTCCGCAAGGTGACCAGGAAATTGATCTACAAGAGGGCTGAGAAGTACCACAAGGAGTATAGGCAGATGCACAGGCGTGAGATACGAATGGCTCGCATGGCCCGTAAAGTGGGAAACTTCTATGTGCCAGCTGAGCCCAAACTGGCCTTTGTCATCAGGATCAGAGGGTGAGTAGTTGTTGCAGTGATCATTCTGCACTCCCTTGTGTTTATGAATGAAAATATTTTAGGGCTTCTGGAGACTTCTCTAGATCTGGCATGCCAGAACTGCACCATCAGCTTCAAGGTGTTGTGCAGGCAGTGCATATAAAAGGATGTGGAGCAGCTGAACCTCATACAGCAGCGCATTGTGTTGTCATTTAGTTGCTGTTAAGAGGTTATTTAAGCAATCCTTGTGAATACAGTTGAGTGGTTAATGATGCACGCTCTTTCCCCGACTTATCGACTCTGCTGATACAGATTTGTAATAAAAGCCAAAAATGTTCTGAAACCACTCTAAACACTTTAATGAAGAGGTTGTATCCTGAATGTAATCCAGACACTAATCACAGTGATTGTTTTTCCAGTATCAACGGCGTGAGCCCCAAAGTCCGCAAAGTTCTGCAGCTGCTCCGTCTTCGCCAGATCTTCAACGGTGTCTTTGTCAAGCTGAACAAGGCCTCAATCAACATGCTCAGGATTGCAGAGCCTTACATTGCTTGGGGGTAAGAATATAGTTCCTGTAGCTGTATACACTGTGTATTATCACTTTGATTGGTCTTCAAAAATAGGAAGTGATAGTAAAGGAGTAAGTACATACTTCATGTGGAATGTGGTTAATGATGCTCAACTTTTTTCCCCATCATATCGACCATGGTGATTACTGACTGAAACTAAGCCAGTTTGTCTGAAACCACATTCCATAATGTCAGGTGCCAGTGTGTTGAACACGTGTGCATGCTGCCTTCTGGCTGTAGTGATGTGTGTTCTCTGGCCTTTAATAACATTTTAATTTTGGTGACTCATTCTGACACATCAAGGCAGGAAATTAAAGTTCTGTTTAACAGTTTACATAAATATAACCCCAGGGTCAAACTATACGGCTAAAAGCATAGTTTAGATAACACAAAGCTTTAATGTCTTTATGTTAAGGTGTGTATTGCTTTAATTGAAGTCCTGACTTAACTACAACAAAGCTTAACAGTGTCACGTGCACATTCATTAGTACAAGAGTATGTTGTACCTTTTGACTTTTCTGACTTGATGGTGTGCAGCTGGTCGGGCATGTTTCCTATCCTGCCATTAACATCAGCCACTTTTGTCTGGATACACCTAAGTGATACTACCAATGCAGGTAACCCGATCTGTGTTGGTAGATACAGTATTGTCTGGAACCATGTATAGTTGGTTACAGACACTTCTATACACTGTTAAGCAGTCCAGAAAAATGCCCTCTGTAGCACTATGTAGTGCTTTTGTCTTTAACTTTCGACCGAAATGTGGTTGCATATTGATGACAGGATTAATTTGGCACATGAACTGATTAATATATAAAATAAAACCTCCTAATTAACGAGAACATAAAGCATGATTGGTTATAACACAGAACAGAAAGAAGCATCAGGGCTGCGCAAATTTGAATTGCTTCTTTTTGTAACTTTTCCATTAAAATCATGTTAAAAATGGCATCTTCAGATTTGTGAATTGGGTCTTCAGCCGTAATTTGAAATGTCGGGTTTTGTTTCCATGTAGAAGCTCTAATGTAGGTATGAATCTGGGGAGAATTGCCACAGTTTGCATTATGTATCATGTTATTTTTCACCCAAAGCAATGATTTTCTAATATTTTGGCCAAATTGACCAGCTATACTTGGACATGAAAGTGCCAGATTTGAGGAGATGAGATCTGAGCTCTTAATGTTTTTGGTTCATATATGAACATTTTGTAAATGTTTCTTAAACTAAATTCATTGGAAGAACTCAACTGGACTGACAAAGTATCCTGTGTTTGAAGCCTGTTAGACCTCAGTTGAAGTAAATAACAACTAAAGAAATCTTTCTATTTCTTTTAAATATGTAACACACATCCGTGTTGTGAACTGCATTGATTTGAGTTCCTTTCATAAGCTGTGGCCTGTGCTGTTTTCCCAGATACCCCAACCTGAAGTCTGTGCGTGAGCTCGTCTACAAACGTGGCTACGGCAAGATCAGGAAACAGCGCATTGCCCTCACAGATAACTCTTTGGTGGAGAAGACCCTTGGTATGGAAACATTAGTGCTGTTGAAATCATTTTTAAAAAGCATAACCTCAAAGTAGCCACCTCAGGTTAAGGATGGCACTTGATGTGGTTAATGATGCACACTTTTTTCCCCGTCTTATCGACTTTGGTGAAAAAAAAAACTTTAAACTTTGCCAGTTATGTCTGAAACCACATGCCAATCCAACATGACTTTACCATGGAGAGAGTTCTAGTTGATAAATTGGTTGGTTAAATTGGCTCTTCCCTTTTTATTTAAAGAAAGAAAATGTGAAACACTTAAATGTTAAAGCTGACATGCGCTTGAATTTATTAAATGCTTTTCATCTGTAGGCAAGTACGGCATCATCTGTGTTGAGGACCTCATCCATGAGATTTACACAGTTGGAAAGAACTTCAAGTATGCCAACAACTTCATGTGGCCCTTCAAGCTGTCATCCCCACGCGGTGGCATGAACAAGAAGACGACACACTTTGTGGAGGGTGGAGACGCTGGCAACAGGGAGGATCAGATCAACAGACTGATCCGGAGGATGAACTAAAGTTGTGAGTTGTAGTCCCATTTTGTAGGTCTCTAATTTAGATGCATTAGATGTGGTTAATGATGCATATTCTTTTTTCCCCATCTTATCGACTATGGTGAAAACCACTTGTTAATAAGCCAACACTGTCTGAAACCACATCTTTTGTCATTAAGCCTTAAATCACTATCTTAGGAAAACATCCATGGTTTTCCTAACAAACAAAAGAACTCTGGTTCCAGTTTGGGAGAAGATTCAGATCCCTTTGGTTTTGTGTGAGGAAGGTCTTGGATATTAAAAAATCTGCCTAATCAAACATGCAGAGCTACTAGCTGTGGTGACCCCTTGTGAAAAGGGAGTAGCTGAAGGAAACAAAAGTGTCTCTTACTTAATTGATAATCAGTTGGATATTTTGTATCTGAAAACATCGTGTTTACGTTCTACACTTACCAATTTTTTTTCCTCCCGCAGGTCTTCAAAAGGACTCAAAATGTACAATAAAAATTTGGAGAAAAGAAAACCTTCTTGGTCCTGTTATTGTGTAAACGTGTCATGAATCAAGCAAGTTTGGTGTTTGCTTTGCTGTGGGTTTGGCTGTGTATGTTACTGAAAGCAGTAAATTAAGGTTACAAAAGTTAGCTACACAAACCAGGTAATTCTCAAAGATGAAATATTTATTTGGTAAAGATTTTTCTGGTTATAACAGTTGTTTTGATAGTAATTTACTGGATGTAACAAGTAGGTAAATGTGAACTCGCTGTAGCCTTTATGGATGGATGGGATAAAAAATACAAAAGGATTCCTTGGGTAATTATTTTTAAATACTTAACCTAAAAAGAAATGACAGAAAGCTAAATAGGCAAACTGATGCAGGCAGGATTTGAAGTCTGTTTCCATGGTGACGTGATGACTCGCTAGCGTACCGGAGTGAGCTTGCAGCCTAGCACTGCTGCTCAGGGATAACCGGTTTGAACCCATGTACCGTTAGCGTGGTCGGATGTCGTAGCTGTGTATAGCACTAAGGTGATGTCTGAAGTAGATGCTCGTCTGGCCGCTCCATCATGATAACTTGCCATTTAGACCCGTCGATAATTACAGTGAAGGGTTTAATATCCCAGGAAAGCTCGACCTGCGGGCAGCGCGGCCCTGATGCGTTCGGATATCCGACATACAGGAACCTGAGGATGGGAGCAGGTGGAGGGCAGGCAGCTCTAAGGCAAAGTCAACCAAGGAAATTTCCTCTGATCCAGCCTTTAAGCAGTGAGTAATCGCGCTCCGTAAGTCTGCCACATTCATTCAAACGCAGCTAGCTTAGCGGTCCGTCAAATGCTGAGCGCTGTGTTTGTGTTGTAGTGTCCAGGGACGGGAAACCTCAGCTGAGCAGCTGCATAATTGGAGGGTAAGCTGCATGGATATTTTGGAAGCTAGAAAGAAATTAAAAAGCGACACCACAGACATGGAGAAATGTTTTCATGGTGTTGAACACTCAATGCTTTGAACCGATAAGCTAGTTCAGACTGAAGGAGAGTATAGGTAGCATTACTGTTTCAGCGCCAGGATTATATGGGACCCCCGAACTGCAGTAATCCAGAGTAAATGGCCCACTAGGTTAGTGTCCACTTATTTATTTATACAATCTCTATTTCCTCAGTGCTCTTCTGTCTCTCGCCCCCCGCATTTTTCCATTATGCCAATGAGGGAGACGCACTCACTGGCTACTCCACATCACCAGACTTGCTCACAGAAGAGATCAAAAGATTGCTAACAGAAAATAACAAATAAATCCAAAATGTTAAACAAAAGTCAAATGTAAATAAATAGATGGCTCTTACAAAGGTTAATTAATACTACAGAGGAAATAAACGAATGCATAAAAATTAACCTCATACTGTATAAATAAAATATTTGTGGTACTTTTATATTTAGAGTCATTTATTTTTATTATGATAGTGGTCTTCATAGGTAACTTTTACCACAAATTCCTTCCTGGGTTCAGTATCCAGCTCATAATGAACTTTCGACAATATGAACCACAAATGTGCCCTGGTTTAGAGTTCCAGCATAGTGTTGCCAATTAGTATCCTACCATATCTTACAAGATAAAAGATACAGACGATACAAGCATTAAACATAAATGGTAAACGGACTCTTTCCGTTTTCTGATAGATGCACTGGGGGCAACTCTCGGGGTAGCTTCGAGATGCAGACTGGAGAAGCCAGAAAACAAACAAACAACCTTCTGATTGGCAGACAATTCACTCTACATCCTGAGACAAGGCAGCCCTAAATATATAATGCTCAGACACACTCAGATTCACAAAAATCCAAACTTTATTTTCCTCAAATGAGCTGCAAACTGAAAAGGAAATGCTGTCAAGACTTTGACAAAGTTGGAAACACTGAGTTTTACATGAAGAACACATTTGAAGTGGTCTCCAAAAATGTTCTGTTCCGGTTAGAGAGAACTGATGCTGTTGAGTGAATTAGTTGTAAGGGAGTAGCACAAACTGTTGCATAACTGTACTGTACTGCTCCTTTAAAAAAATATTTATATTAAGACTATAATTGAACCCAGAGATGAGACACTCAGCATTAATGAGCACAGCGTGCCACGGCCTCTGTATGCCTGATATTCCATTACAAATCATCAGTGATTCATGATGGTCTGATTAAGATTTTTACTGAAATCGTTTGTTTATAAAATTGTGACGGTTGTTAGTGCCCTGCGACTTTTGAGGAGTAGTGAATTGTTCAAAGGCGGTGTTCAAGCTGTGATGTATGCTAATGTATTTTCCTACAGTTTCTGCAGGACACCTAATTTAACCAAAGATGACGAGCTGGAATCGCAATATGACGACCCAGAGAGGGACCTCAGCGGGAGGCGCTTTCTGTTCGACAGAAAATGTAGGCGTTGCAGGCCAGGAGGCAGCCTTTCATTATTAAAGCCAAGAGGAGACTCGGGACTTTCTTTCGTTACTTCCTCACTCAGAAACGGGTTGAATTTGTGGCTTGTGTAAACTCACTACCACTAGGTGGAGCTATCACCTCACATAGTTGAGGGAAACTTGCTGATATAACCTTACAGGGGAATGAATGCACAACAATTTTTTACTTGCTGTAGAGAATTATTATCTTAATATTGGACCGCTATAAGAGGCTCAGTGTTATTTATTTTTATATTTTTAGGTGTGATGTTAGAGAGGACCAAAACTGTGATTCCTCCACTGCCAAGAAACTACCACGTGCACAGACCTGGTAACCTTCCTCCCTTCAGGCTCTCCAAGGAGCTTTCCCACAGCCACGCAGGGCGACCCTTCACCCTCGGGTAACCAGTGGATTAACATCATTTGGCCCGATAGTTGTAGCTGCAATTTTCTGAGCATATTTCACAAGATTACACAGATTACAGTAATTATACCGAGTCACCGGTCTCATACAGGGTATTACAGATTACAAGAGTGTGAATAAAGAAAAACAGCAGCTAGATAAAATTATTGTTTTGACATGCATAAATTATCAAGAGCTTGAGCAGATTCCTTTTAATGTTTAATTTTCTGGCAGTTGCAGGGTGATCATAGCTGGAAGTGAAAATCATTATGCTGCACAAAAATATGATCTCAATAACTAATCATTCTCTGTTCTCTACTTTACGGGAAAAGTTGAGTTTGATGCACTGACACATGCAAAATGTCAGACCTGTGTTTCATACTCTCATAACGTTCTTACTTCCAGGTTCCCTGAAAGCTACAAACTGAGCACGAGTCCAGCCGTCCTCGTCCCCTCAGCTCTGGTCCTCAGCGGCAGAAACACCTTTTCGGTTGAGAACTGCAAGCTCGGCAGGTACTTTGGCTTTCTAAACAAAATGTGACCGAGCCTTTCTTTCCGCAGTCTTTTTCCCTCAATGCAGCCAGTTCTGTTGTCCTTCTGTTCTTTAGGCCCAAGGTCAAATACCCATCCTCCAACGTAATGACTGTTAAAGACAATCAGAAAAGTAAGTTCGTTTGATTCTTAACACATCAGGTCTGTGTGGACACCAGGTGTTTGTGATGCAGTATTAATTACCTTTTGTATGGCATGCCCTTCTATAATATATGCACCTCATATCAGACTGTGTAAAACAGATGCAGCTCTCCTTCGGACCTAATTTTCTCCCTCCCATGCTTCTCTCCACCTCTCACACAGGCCATTCCTATCCGGACCCAACGGTCGGAGCCTCTCGCTCCTTCATCCACAGAATATCTGAGCTGTCCTCTCTGGAGGGTGAGACGGTGAGGCAGGAAAAGCTCAAGAAAATGAGGAAACCTCGAAAGCCACCATCCTGACAATCACCTCCTTCCCAGTCACGCTGGTCGAGGTTAAAAACGTTCGAGTCTGTGCCAACGACGGAACGGAGTAAACCATTTAGTGCACCGTGCTCATTTCAGTGGCTCGTCCTCACTGCCTGTTTGTCCTCGGTGATATTAGTTTACTGTTCGGTGTGGCTGGTGGTTACGTTTTGGGATTCGTGAGCTGATTACATGTAGTAACGACTTGCCCCTGATGAATATCAAGTAAATATTTTGCAGTCTGACGCACAGCTGTCAGTAGTTTTCCACTCCACATTTGCATGCAGGATATTTAATTTAGCTTTCCAAATGGCTCTTATGTAATACTGCCATGTTTCTTTCTGTGTCATCTGTATCATATTTCATATGGTGTCCAGCTTTGGCCTCATCACTACAACAGTGTTTGAACCATACAGCATATCTAAGCTTTGTTAAGTAAGTGAAATATTGACATATATGTTAAATAGTTTAGCAAAGCCATTATTGTGCCTTGTTAACTGTCTTCCTGAAATTAAATAAATTTATTTTTGTTATTTTGATGACCTTCCTCCATGTGTAAATCGTTATTTATTATTTATTATTATTTAGAGTATAGAATCACACTGGCTAACATGAACGGACACCCCGCTTTCGGTACATGCACTACACAAGGGCCACCGCAGAGACATTATCTGCATTCCATAACTACAAAACAGACGCAAAACTGTGCCCCCAGATCAGAGAATGTGGCGCTTTCCCACACGATACAATGTTTCTGCTTCTGCGTGGACGGCAACCCGTGTCATCGTGTTCATTGTGCTTGACAAAGACAGCAGCCGTGCAGTTGTCTCTTTGTTTAGAGAAAAATCGGGACTTCATTATTGTTTTTTTAAGAGCGTGCGTGCGTCTTTTCAAATGTGTAATAACTGGGTCCATACTGGAAATTTGTGCCGTAGTGTGCTACATATTTGAACCATATTTGGAGCTTCAATAGAAGGAAAGGTTGTGGGGAAAAGTGTGTGGCATAACTGTAAAAACAAAGTTTGTTTGAAGGCGCAGTGTGAGTTTACATCCCTTCACCAGGCGCTCTGTAAATAAATAAAGACTGAACCAGAAAAGAAAGAATTAATGTACACGTCTGAAATCGTGTTTCGCTAATTGCTGATGTGTGTTATCGCACCACTACAGCTCTCCTCAGCTCTAGCCAGCACCAATCAGAAAGGCACGGGGAAACAGAGCCTAGATTAATGTAATCTGACAGTGATGGAGGCCCGAGTCCTGTATGTGCCTGAAAGTGACAGACGAAGGCTTCTCAATAGTCTAAAAGAGTTTCAAGTGAGAATTCTTGTTTGATTATTATCTTTTTTTTTCTTTTTGGCATTTCTCCTTGATTAAACAAAGCGGCAAAGGAGAGAAGAAGAAGCCATCATCAAGGATATCGGTCAGTGTGCCACTGTGAAAGTCAACTGTCAACTGTGTTTAATTTCAGGGAGTGTATCCCTAAGCTCCCTGTTAAATACCACTCAGATGCTGTCTAACGTCAGGCTCTGTTTGTATCCCTCCCTCAGCCTGGATTGTGAGGTGTGCATTTCAGGGACACACAGTGACCTAGAAACACAGAGCCATCCCCTTATTCATACCAAGTGAAGGGGGTGCATTGATGCTCAAATGGAGGCCGGGTCTCCCTCTTCTTGCAGGGTTTTTAGCGTCCCTTTCAAGTGTAGTGAAACAAAATGACCTGGAACAAACAGTCAACAATGGGGTCTTTAATAGGAGCTGTTCTGGGGGCCTGCCCACGAGCGGTTTGTCGTTTCACTGTACTTCCACAGAAATCTTTAACAAACAAGACAGCTCTGAATCAAAAGTTTAGCTCTCATTTAAATCAACCTGTTGCCAGGTTTGACGAGGAGCATCATCAGATGTGCGTTTTTTTTATGTTTAAACAAAAAAACCCAACAATTTTCTGTTTATTTTTTGCTCAGATTTGTAACAAAATCTTTCACTCTTTATCTCTTACTGTAAGAGTTGTTCTCCACTCAGTCAGTTACTGTTACTGTTTCGCCCGAGTTGATGTTGTACCAGTTGACTCTATCAGCGGGGGTCAGAGAATGTAGCCTGTGTGCCAACACCTCAAATCACAAATCCCCCAAATATCCTTGGATATTATGTCAATTTTGATGAGGCCAGACTTCTTCAAAACACTTAGTAGACTCGTATCTGAGTTTTTAGAATTGTTTACTGTGGCTGAGCCGGGAACACATGTCCTTGCCGGTCATTTTATCATCCCATTTCTTATCTTGTCCTTAAACACTGATTATTTTTATACACAAGACTAAAAAATGTGTCCAATCCATTATTTAGTCTGATAAGGTACATTTGAACTTTTTGCCAATAACTCAGCTTTTTGACCTTCACAAGGCTGCAGTTACAACTCAGCACAATATAGATACATGCCAGAAAAAGGCTTAGAGGCCACCGAGATAGACAGGCGCCGGAGACAGGTTTGGAGACAACTCTTCACGCTGAGCAGCAGATTCTGATAGTTTGAGCAATTTAGGACCTTTCTGACAGAGATGGGGAGTTTTTATGCAAAAATCCCTGTCATGTATGAAATGAAATGAGTCAGCTTGGGTCTGTGGATAAGCACAGTGCTTTTTTCATCTTTGAAAAGTCGATCATATGTAGTTTGATGTGCAAGTGCAAGACTTGAAGTACTTTTAAAGTTATTTTAAAGCTCTGAGTAACAATAAAGTGTATCTTTTTTGTCACTGCTCATCAGCTCAGAGCAGAAAACCAGTAAAGGTACCAAGAAATGACTGTTCAAGAAGTAGTCCAGAATAACTTTCTAATAAAGGATTCAAGCTTGTCAAACTTAAATAAAATAATAAAAAATAGCTGTAAATACAAACGATATAAAAATGTATTTTTTAGGCCTAAAAGTGAAGCCAGTACAAAAGTGCATTAACCTGTATTCTTTCTTGTTTCCGACAGTGGTTGCATAAAAACATCAGATTATATGGAAGTCTATTAGAAAGTGACCTTACATGGTTTTCATTATCCCACTAAACATTTTCCTAAAGAATTTATGGTCTTAATAGTTACCGTTATTTGGAGGAGCATGATGTGTATTTGGGTCCATTTACAGCAAAAGGCAATAAAGCAGCATATTCTTTATGATATCGCTACCCTGTGACTGACAAATCATTATAGCAAGCTTGTTTCTTCAGTTTCAATTGCACTCAAACTGTAAGGAGTCAGCGATTCAATTGTTCCAGTATTTTGGTTTATCTTGTTGTTTATTACCCTAACTTGTCATATCACAGTGAATAATGGACACACGCTGCTTATCACGCTACACAGCCTGGTTGTAGCATACAGCCTAGCCTTCTGGCAGGAAACTGGCTGCACATAAACATTTAAATAGTCTTATAGCTCCATCACTTTGAGAAGAAACATATTGTAAGCTGTTGTAGATTTGCTGCTGTATTTGGGATCATTGTTCTGTTGCATGATGAAACCGTCTGCCTGCAGGTATGTTGGAGGTGTGACTCTGTTTAGTTTGGTGTGCACTGTGTAAACCACAGCTATAGCTAGGCAAGTCAACGTATAGGAACCTAAAGTGATACGCAAGGTGGATTAAGTTTGGCAAAGGCCTGGATTTGACCCACGGGCCTTGATTTTGACACTGTCATCTTTAGTTTTGAGGACTAAGAGCTAAGCTAAGCTAGCTGCCAGCTAGCTGTGGTCTTGTAATTGGGAGTTATCCGTCTCAGAAAGCAAACAGACATGTTTCCAAAAATGTTAGACTACCCTCACGAAAGTCCATTAAGGTTTCCTATGTTTTATTTTATTTTATTTTTTTTGTCTTTGTCACAGCACATGTCCGCTAGCTTCTTTGCTTTCTATCCAGACCCACACAAACCAAAAAGATAATTTGTTACAGCTGCCAGATGAGGACGTTTGTTTATTTTCACATCATAAATCCATCCTAACCTAAAGATATCTATTATTCACAGGCATCATTCACACGCAGCTATTGTCTATGTGTGTGTATGTATCTAAGTTTTGCAATGTTTACACACTTTGCCCTTGACAGAGGAACGCACACATACAAGCACACTAGCCCGGGGCCCTAACCTTTCCATTGCTTTGTGACATTTAACAATGTGATTTATGAAATCCACCACGATAGCTCCACCCTCCCTCCCAGTCATTATCATTACTTGAAGTGTCATCTCTCTCAGGGGCAGGGGTCAGTCCTACTCCCCACCCACACATCTTGACTCATCTGCCCGCTGCTACTAATGCCCGCATTGATTTACATACATATGGATCCATATGGCAAGTGAGTAGACTGATGAGGGGACAATTATCAGGGACAATGTCAGGATCAGGCAGGGGAAAAACTTTCATCAATATCACTGTCTTGGATGTCATTACACTGGCAGTGCTCCAAGGCCAGCCAGCATGTACAGCTATTGCTAGAGTGTCATCAGCCCTCTCTGGGGCTGTGTTACTGCTGGCTCAGTAAGCTATCCAGCAGTAACGGCCTGTAATGAATGGAGCACCATTACGAGGATGGACAAAATGTCTTCTCATATTAGACGCTGTTGTACGTGCGACACAAAGAGCAAAGCTCACCGAGGGGCCACGATGTAATGTTTGCACTGTGAATAAGGCCTTTTTAAAAACTTTTTAAAACTGCGATTTAGTGACTCGCCCCAAGTCAAACATGCAACTTCTCAACTCATTAAATAATGACTCATGGCACCGTGTGGCACTTGTGCATACACAATTCAGAGGAAATAAGATAAAATGGGATGTGGATGACTACGGGTTACGCATGGAAACTAATTAACTCGGTTATGCAAGAACAGATAATAAGAACAGACGCTGCAAAACACTCCTGCACTCGGAAAACCACCCAAATGTACAAATGTAGACGTGGAAGAATGTGCAATAAATTGAGAAGATAATAGACAAAGGCTTCCATTCATGTGGGAGGAACTGACTGTACTCATCAGGAAGAAAGAAACTCAGACTAATTATTTGGACTAGCTCTAATCAAATATTCTCTGAGGATAAAAAAAAAAATTGGGTCTTTTTTTTCAATTTTAATGTAACTTTTTTTTGGTTTCTTGTTTTTATCATATAAAAAAAATAAAAATGCTGAGAGCTTCTGTGCGATACAGAGAAAACATTTTCTCAGTCGAGGTGACATCATCTTTAGGACACAAGCCATCCTGTAAAGGTAAAATCCACCATTTGTAAACAAACCTTTTGAAACTATAGCAACTCAGGTCAGGGCTTCCCTTGAGGAGAGTCAGTTTGCATTCCCCATATAGATGAGAAGAAGCTAAGGCTGATGCTGCTGCCTGCCTGCAGCAAGAAGTGGATGACAGCGCACTTTCATTCCTTACTAAATCAATCTCTCCTTGTCTCTCCTGCTATATCTGCTCTGTTATTATAAAACAAACATGTGCGTGTCCACACGCAGAGGAGGGGGTTCTGTGTACGACATGGCGCCATGTGACAGCGTTCAAAGACTGTAAACACACACAGTTACTGAGATACATTAACCTCCCTACTGACATACACTAAGATGACTCAAAGCAGGGTGTGTTGCCTCAGTTAGGTTGATTGTCTCTGACAAATGAGCAGTAAGGGCAGGAGGTCCATGGCTGGGAGTCCGTCAGATGGAAAACACACATGCTTTGATGTGCACTTCCTTCACGCTGAGGCCATAGCAAACTGAGGCTTCCGAAAGTCTTGCATCAGTGGACAGATCAAATTTGCACTATAACTGGACTGTATGTGTGTGTGTGTTTGGTATCCCCAGCTCTTTTTTTTTGAAATAATAATAATAATTTAAAACAAATTTCTACTACCAGGTCATGGACACCTGCTCAACTATTTATTTTTTTATGAAAACATAAACGGCAACATAGCCGGGATTATGTATTGTGTTGTCATCTTTTATGCTTACTATCTGCAGGTTTTCAAAAACGCAGCAGAGTAGTTTCGCTTCTGAGGTCAGTCTGGGTTCAATCACCTCAAACTTTATTATACACTGATTCGGACACTTGCTTCTTAGTGATGCCTCTGCTGATGATTATGGTGGAGATGAAGGCTATTACTGTCGCTTGACCTACCTGCTCCATAGCATGAAGAATAATCAAAGGACCCAAGGAGACCCCCCTCTGAAAGATTATTCAAGACAGCAAAGTATCCAGTTATTACTAATGTCTGCTTCTTCAATAGCATGAGGCGTAAGGAGGCCTCATTTCCCGCTTTCGCTCCCTGCAGAGTTTGTTGGCTATAATAATATGGACAAGGAACTGCTCAAAGAAAAGCTGACCTTCTTCAAAGTCCACAGCATCCTCTGACAGTCAGGCCCCCTTGAGCGTAAAAGCTTTTCTTTTTTTTTTTTGTCGGTTCCCTCCACTTTGTCATCATCAATCAACAACAGTACAAAAAAAAAAATCCCTTGCCATACATTGTGCAGCCCTGTATCATGCCACCAATGAGGACACCGGTGGGGTTGTCCTGTAATGTAAAGTTCAGTGTCATTCATTTCACCTTTAAGTGGTTTGAAGGTTTTTACAGAATCGTGCACGTTGGTGTGTAAAGTGCAGAAGTGTAGTCATCCAGGTCATGAAGCAGCAAAGCAGCCCCAGACCATCATACTACCACCACCATGTTTGACTGTCGTGTGATGTTCCTTTTATAAAAAGCCCTTAACTGACCTTCACTGTTCATTAGATGTTGTTCTGGGTTCTTATATGATGTTTTGCTTTTTCAGATTTTTTAAAGCCTACTTCCCTTTATCACAGTTTCTATTGAAGTGATTTCTTGATTCAACAGGTCTTGCAGTAATCATGTCTTGGTCAACATGTCCTCCAACCGAAACGTAAGCATCCGTCGTTTCTGCGGGTCCCCGAAATACGACCTATATTTACGTTTCCAAACGACCGCGCCCACCTCAGGCATCGCG
>VOQJ01013162.1:44511-56529 GCA_015052665.1 Apistogramma diplotaenia
AATAGAAAAAACAAAAAATTCCTTTGGGTTTAGGTTTGACTGAAAATTATTTTGTTCAAAATTAAACACAAAAAAAATTACAGTCCAAGACACCACAGATATACAAAAAAAAAAAAGAAAAAAAGAAAAAGAAAAAAAACTTTCTTAAACTTATCAGCAGGATCGGGTGAAGTTGCAGTAGTATGTAACAAAGGTCAACGCTGACATGAGGCTGCTGAGGATAGGACAATGAACACAATGCAGGTAAACAAACCGTGATGAAAAGAACCCATAGCTACTGGCATTATACACGTTATTACCATATATGTTATAATGCAGCTGAAATAGAAGAAAGCTTATCAGTGTGCTTGATTTGGTCCATTGATATCAGAAGGAATACTGTATTTTTTGTAGTAATCTATCCCTTTTTAAATAGACAAAATAGATAATGACAGTGTAATGCATATATCCATGTTAATGACCAAATCTACTGTGCTGAATAATAGCCTTACCTCTGTTTTATGGACTCTCACCTACATATTGTAGACTTTTTCTACAACCAATCTAGCCCTATTTGTTATATTTTATTCTTAAAACTACTTTTAGATATATATATATATATATATATATATTTGATGTTACAGAGTAAATAAGATCATTTCTCCTGATTTGGATGGAATCAAAAGGCTGAACGAGGAGCATCCTAAATCTTGAGCTAATGCCAGAAACTGCGTGATAAATACGTTCAGTAGCTTTAGTGTCCGATAGTTCCTGTTCTCACTGGTTTGACACATACTTGGCAACTACAGGCGTATGAGATTTTTTTTCCTTTCTTTTTCCAGAGTATTCAAGGTAGGTTTTTAAAATCCTTCTTTCCCACATTTATGAATTCAAAGGCGAAATATCAGATGCTCAAAACTGAAAGTTCAACAGCTGCTATGAAAACCAAAAGCAATAATTTCAACATTGCAGTTTCATACACTGTTATTCACAAGGTGGGGGAGGGAGGGAGGGGGGGACCTCAAAACAAAACAAACAAAACAAAACAAAATCATGAGAACACTTTGCATTGCCACAAAAGGTAATGATATGTTTTTTTATAGGTCGCTACGATGCAACACCCAATCTGAGGGCTGTCTCTTCGAACCCTTTTCACATTACAAACGTTAGTACCTTCAGTGACTGTCTTCCTTTGCCATCTTGTGCATTGTCATTGCCTTAGATGTCCTAGTATTTACAGTGGAGCGCTTTCAGCAAACTAAGCACCGTAAAAATCTCTCCTTTTTTTTTTAAAGCATGCTTTTACAGTTCTTCTGGGCATTTCCTTTCTTTTGCTAGAAAAGGAGACATTATGTACATCTGGAGGACCTGCGTGTACGTGACTTGATGTATTCTCTTTTTTTCCAGAAGCGTCCTCTTTGCACTCTCCGTTTCTTCTAAAGTTATCCCAGGATCTGCACAAAGCACTGCAGTTTCTTTTTCAGCAATTCACAACAACACAAGTATAAGAGACTTGTCATGCCATGCAAAAAGATCTTTCACCAGAGCTGCGCCCTTGACTTTCCTCCTTGCTCTCCCCGACTCCAGGCTGAGGATATGGTACGTCTGTTGTCCCTTAAAGCATTCCTTACATTCACATGCTGGTTTCACACGTTGGAGAGAGGCTGCCGTCTCCGGGTATCAGGTGGATATCGGATGTAAACATGTGGTTCTCTACTTTGTGTCCACTTTGGTTACTGTCAGCCTTAACCTCCTCACCTGCCCCGACCACACCTTGGGTGCAATTTTGTGCTGCTGTCTTGGGTGACAATGGTGCAACTGCCGCTCCCGCCACCTCCATCAGATGCTTCTCTTCATGGTTCTCTGTGGATTGATCTTCATCCCCTGGTGGGGTGTCCACCACCAACCTCTTAGGGGCCAGATGGCTGGTGTCTTCCATTGTGATTGGAAGAAGCCCCCCTGAACTGGGGATGAGTGGCGATGTCTCTCCCACTGGAGACTCATCTTCCAGGATGCTGGAGCTGATGTCTCCAGGAGAGGTAGTGCTAGGTGGTGTTAGAGGGCATTCAGCAGAGGTTTTGGTGTAATTGACCTTCAACCCTTTTATTTTTAGAGGATTATTCCGTCTTGGAGAGCTATGGATATTCTCCACAGCACTGTTAAAGCTCTCGCCTTCCTCTATGTAGAGCTCTGATCCATCACTTGGGTTGACAGACTCATAGAGACCATCTTTAAGAAACCTCGGGTCATCACTGGCCACCAATAAGCTAAGATCCAGAGGTGGTGGGGCTCTGGGGTGTGTAATCTGACATGGCCTGGCATCCTCCTCGCCTGAGTTTGAGCCCTGTTTTTTGATGCCCGCTGAATGGCTTCCAAAGTTTTCTGGCGAGGAGGGCTGGACCTCCTTCATCTCCAGCTCCACCTCCTCTTTTAATGCAAATTCAGGGCTATGGGATTTCTTCGGTGATGCTGGGACAGTCATAGTTGTGCTCAGAGTGCTCATGGAGCTTGTAGTGTTGAGATTACTGAAGGACTGTGACCTGGTCATCTGGTTGTAGATCTCCTCCAGTTTCTGAACATTAAGGTGCTGCGGGGTCCTGGTTATATGCTGTGGACTTCCAGATGTGGTGATTGTTATACGATGGGGGGAACTTTGTGACAGAAACTCCGGGTTTCTTTTATCAGGCGATTTCAGATTGGATTCAGAAGAGGCATGCCTGGTATTGCTGCCCCAGCGGCTAGGCGACAGGTGGTTGTCAAGGGAGGTCTTGTCCTCGCTTTTATCTACCACTACATCCATCAGCTCCATACTGCGAGCAAAGGCATCTTTTAAGTTCATTGACACAATGCTACCATTCCTTTTGGCTCTCTCCAGCGCCTCCCTTCTCTTAATGGCTTTCTCCTGCCTCTTCTGCTCTTTGTAGAATTCAGAGAAGTTGTTGACAATAATGGGGATTGGTAGGGCAATGACAAGCACACCTGCAATACAGCAGAGTCCACCCACAATCTTTCCAAGTAAAGTCTGTGGGTAAATGTCACCATAGCCCACTGTAGTCATTGTAATGGTGGCCCACCAGAACGAGGCAGGAATACTGGTGAATTTGGTGGCATCTTCATCTTTTTCAGCAAAGAAGACCAAGCTGGAAAATATCATGATGCCCATGGCAAGAAATAAGATAAGTAGCCCCAGCTCATTGTAGCTCCTTCTCAAAGTAAATCCCAGAGACTGGAGCCCCGTGGAATGCCGGGCTAACTTTAGGATCCTCAGTATTCTCATGATTCTGAATATCTGCACCACACGGCGCACGTTTTGGAACTGGAGCACACTCTTGTTGGACTCTGTTAGGAAAATGGTGACATAGTAGGGCAAAATGGCCAGCAAGTCAATGACATTAAGGGGCCCTTTGAAGAACTTCCACTTATTGGGGGAAGAGAGGAAGCGAAGGAGATACTCCATGGTGAACCAGGCAATACACACAGCCTCCACATGGGCCAGGTTGGGGTTATCATTGGCTTGGCCAAACTCATCTATGTACTGGAGCTCTGGTAAGGTGTTGAGAGACAGTGCGATGGTGGAGAGGACGATAAACAGTATTGATATGATGGCTAGAATCTGAAAAGAGAGCACAGAAATGGATAAAGTATTAATTCAACACAGTTAAGCGATGAGCTCTAAATAATCAGGGCTGTCTGATTTGCATTAAGGATTTTAAAAGATGTACAAATGAAGGTGCTGAGCCTATGATATGAATGTAATGCAGGGTCTGCCTTTGGTTCAAAGGCACTGTGAGCGTGCTCCTGAATACGAGCACTTCATTATCCATATAAAGAATATAGGATTGCCAGAGTATTACATAAGGATAGGTCAGCAAGATAATGGAAAGTGACACAAGGAACCCATGAGTGATTAAATGTGCGAATGAATGCAGCATTGCAGGTCTTACTGAGTAAGACGTTCATTTAAATAAGGGAAACAAGTAGGCCAGAAATCTGTTTAGGAAATACCTCTGTGTGTGTGTGTGTGTGTGTGTGTTTGTGTGTGTGTGTGTAAAAGAAAAAGAGGATTTTGGCTCCATCTGTTGACAAGTGTCTATAATTTCTCCTCTTTCATTCATTACTTTCACTTTTAAAAATGCACAGAGCTTTATAAATATTGTTTGTTCTTATGAAATAGACAATGGAAATATTGTTTCCCTTGCTTGCAGCACAGTGACGGGTTGGGTAAGAACATCATGCATAATCCCTTGAGGTCAGCGCAGCATAAGGCTGCATTTCAGCCGCAGCTCTTTATCTTGACCAGGATTTATTGACATGAATTGATTAAATCTGGCCGTAGACGTTCTGACTGAAGTTTGATATTTATAAAACAAGTGTGTCGTCTATATATACTGAGGGGAAGACATTATGTTATGTGATGAGCTGAATATCTACCTTTGCACATTCCATCTATGTTTCCTTCTTGCACTGTAACCACAGATAAAACTCCTCACAATGCTGCTGGGGTTAGCTGATGTCTTTTTTATTTTCCCATCAGCAGCTCAACTCGGCTTAACTGAGCATCTCTTCCCACACAGGTGAAACGTCTCTGCGCTACACTCAGTACAACCCTGCACCATAACATAAACTGAAATCCAGGACATGTAAAAAAAAGAAAGAAATTAGCATTCTTTTGTGCAAAGTCCTCTGTGACTTGAGCAATATAAAGCCTATTAAAATCTAATGATGAGAGATTGAAGCGACTCGAATAGGAAAACAAGGCAACCTGAATACTAATCGCAAATCACATTATGTTGCAGAACACATTGATGATCATACATAAATTTACACTGTGAAGTCTGGAGACGCTCACTGTATCTCTGCTGAGACTTCGTTAATTTAGCAAATATTACACATTAGCCAGAGAGAGATAAAGCTCAAGGATTTTGCACTGGTTAGGGGTCAGCCATGTCTACAGTCAATCCGGTAGCCCTTGGCTAACAATGACAAACTGGGAAAAGCGGTCAATAAGTTAGCGGCGACTCCTGATGCAGACAAATATAAATGCTTTTTTTTTTTCTAAATAAAGCAGGACTCCTTCTAGAAATGCAGAGAAAAAAAATGGGAGTCATAGAGCATGGCTAAGCACACTAAGTGTTATCACTAAATGAATGCTGGTACTGATTAGGTTAAACCTATTAGCAGCTAAGTGAGGCAACCCGGGGCAAGCTTGGCACTGAGCTGTGGAGTCATCGTAAGGACGCAGATTACTTTCATACCTCTCAATTTTTTGGCAAGCGCATTTCAGGCTTGCTCCCTGCTGCCAAACAGTTTGATCAGAAGACCTTTGCTTGTACTCCTGTTTCTGAACACCGACGAGGCAGAAGAGTAGATAAAAGTACGAGATAATAATTTTGATGGTATAGTATGCGGCTTGCACTGATGATTTTTTTCTGATAGGGCACAGTGTATGTAATATGGAGGAAAGTATATGTAAATAGGATTTACTGACATTCAGACAAGAGGTACGGCATTCTTCCTAGGTCAGTTCTTTATTTAGATTTACATTAACTGCCTCAGAGGACACAGTTAATCTGCTGTTCCACACTTCAAAAGCTACACTATGAACAGCTGAATGAGTGGACATGTGGGCACGCACACAGACACACAGACAGAGACAAAGTGATTAATGTTTTCATTGACCCATAGCCCTGCTGTCTCACTTTCACCCACCCGAGCAACCTGTGCTCACGTAGAACACAAATGCCGTATAAGCGTGGGGATAAGCAGCGCTGAGGTGGCTTGCATTAACCTACCGTAATTGAGTGGGAGTTGTTAAGAAGATCAATTACTTGGACTCCTCTTTTGTCTTGATTTGCATGCGTGGTGGCATTAAGCATAGCATCAAATGCTGTGAGCAGTGGATTAAAAAAAAAAAAAGTAAGCACAGTGAGGCCAGTTGCCCTAGAAGTGACCGTGAGGATGAAGGCCAACAGAGACAGGAAGCGAAACAAGATTTTTCACTGAAGCGGGCACTTTCTAATCTGTGGAGCTCCTCTCTGACCGTGAGTTCGAACTGTTAGATAACTGAGATTAAACTATTGGTCAATTCTAACATTTACCAACGTGCCTGCACATACCGAGGCTGCATGACATCCTAAAGGAAATGATTTTTAGCTAAATACAGTTAATCAGTAAAGTTAAATGCCAAATTACTGGTGATTATAAGTTTATACATTTTATACCCATCTCTCAAAATATATTTAGGCCCGATATCAAAGAATATACTTATGTATCCGAAACACACTGTATTATTAAACATGTGTAAAATCTATATGGAATTAAAATACATGATTATAAACATTAGGATTATGTTTGAATGGATATTTTAAAGAATCGCTCTCAATCTTTTCTCCTCTTCCTGGGAAGGGTTGGCTTTCCGGATCAGAATATCCGTGAGGTCATGGTCAGACCGCTACTCATTGGCTTATGGCGAC
Source organism: Apistogramma diplotaenia (assembly GCA_015052665.1). NCBI lineage: Eukaryota > Metazoa > Chordata > Actinopteri > Cichliformes > Cichlidae > Apistogramma > Apistogramma diplotaenia. The sequence goes on from VOQJ01013162.1 coordinate 50,964, forward strand.
GGAAATGATTAGATGATGTGTGACACGCTTTAGTTGTCTGTGACCAGTTGGGCTGCTGTACCTTCTCTCCACTGGCTCTTTAGTAGCAGACAGATTAGCGTGACTGCACTGGAAAGCTGCTTCAGCACAGTCATGTTAAGAGAACAAAGACAGAATCTTTTTACTCTTTAAACTCTTGAATAGGCATTGTCTCCAAAAAAGATCTAGAATCAGCTGAGGAAAAAACCCAAATGTTCTTTAGCCTGTAGCACACACCCTCATCATGATTTTATTCCACATGTCCTTAAAAGTAATTTAAGATCCTCTGTGTGGACTGAGATATGAAGAGTGAAGCTGATCCAGAGGAGAAAACATACACGAGTCACAGCATTGAGAGCCCTCTTGAGTCTCTCTTCTGAGCCTCTCTTGAGTTGCAGCTTCAGCCACCTGTCATCTCAACCACTTCTCTTGAAATTGCAAAAATCACCTTTCCACATCCTCTTTTAGTTCTCTCAAGAGGCTGTCAAAAGGGGCACTTACTCTTCTATAAGTGTCCTGTCATCTGTGACAGTCCTTGGTTGCACAACTACGCCCGACTTATTGCATCACGTCCTCGGGCTGCATTTGCATCGTTCTTTCTTTTGAGAGGGTAAAGCTCTTGTGAGGAAGAAAAATATCCTGCACCACACTAGTGGTCCATCTGCCAGCTAGGGCGAGGCTATTGATTGTGTACACATCAAATTATGGACACTGAGCCAAGTCCAGCAAGCTCCTATTGATAGCCCTGCCCAGAGCTCTTATGGACTATGATCCACCCCACAAGTCCCCACTGGCCAAACCTCGCCCACTTGGTTCATCAATTTGTGCTGGACAAATTCAGCCCTTCCTCAGGTATGGTAATTTTTTTTTTCTCTGCAGAATCAATCCAGACAATTATGGCTATGGTAATGTGGATTGATCCCAGGACTTGTGTTGTATTTCATCTTCTGGGTCTGCATCTCTTCCCATGTGACGCCATCTCGCCATGCAGAATGCTGGATGGCACATGATAACTCAACTTCATGCAAAGTTAACCTTGCTCATCTTATGAATTACTTTACTGAGTTTACATGCTTCAATCAATGCTTCATTATTCAAATTATTAGATCCATAGGCAGGATATAGATTTGTTCCCATTTATGTATGAATCCTGCTAATTAGCAATTAACATCATTAAAAATTTATGAATTCATTGAACAAGTATGGCATTTCTTGTAATCTGGCTCAGATAGTTCAAGAAGAATTAATAAGACACATAGCTGGAATGTGACTTACACACATACACTCTTAGAAAGACCAAATATAAATCAGCAGCAAAGAAGAGGGGACCCCGCCCTTCCTACCCATTCTGCCTGGATGAGTGCCTTTACTATGGCCAGTTTCCAAGGCATTCACCAAGAGAGGGAGAGCAAGACAGAAACAGAAAGGGATGGTGATATTTGTTGGCCATCAAGTGTTATGTTTTGTGGAGCCTCTAAGGTTCAGAGAGGTTTGGAGAGCTGCCCAGCCATTATGATTTTAGCCTCAATCCTAAACCCATTAGTCTGCAGACACAATTAGTGAGTTCATAAAGCACTGGAGGAAAAAAAAAAAAAGACAAATCTGATACAAATGAATTTCTTGAAACTGGTACAGTACTGCATGTGTCCAAAATTGCTTTGTTACACAAAATGAGATAAAGAGACCAATTCTGTGTCCATCTGGTCGACTGTTTTTAGAGAACCCTTGTTATTTTAAGAAATCTACTGAACTCTTCATAAACTTTTGACGGCTCAAAGTGCAGTCAGTGATTCCATTGGATGTGACCAGTGTGTCTAGGCATAATGCAGTATCACCGTCAATGTCCCTTACAATTAAATTTGTCATCAGTCAGCTAGAATATATTATGTGCCCCAACTGTGCTCTGTAGCTTTCGCAAGAACCCATCTTATGATTAAAGTCACGTCTTCGGGGTCAATCTCAGGGAGGTATCTTACAATCAGCGTGAGAGGCAAACTCTGCATGTAAATATTTTATGTTGTTGATTGTTTTGCAAAGCACGGTTACTTCAACAGGAGATGCAGAACTCACTGTCACCTTCATATTATCCTTGCTGGAGGCATGCAGCAGAAGGAACCAGAGGATTTCAGCCAGTGTTTTATGCTGAAAGTGTGCGGGGTTCATTCAGCAGCACAAAAATGCTTGAGTAGGCCAGTGTATGAGAAGAAACCTTAATCAATAACCAGGTCTCATCTGCTTGCAGGCCACCTGCACCTTTTCTTACCTAACAGTTAAGAGTTCATTTTTAGCCACAATATGAACTCTCCCGCCGCTAAAGAAACAATCAAAATATGAAAACTTCTAAATATAGTGTCTTCTTTGATCTCTTGGCTAAACGTCACCGTGTACTCCGTTGGTCTTGTAAAGCACACTGTTCTGCGTGAGCTTTTCACACTCCCCCTCAAAGCCCTTTCACTTCTGTCCAGGCTTTATTTACACTGGAGGGATATTTGTTTGTGTGCTTCTTTCTTTTTCTGATGAACCAGGGAGGGAAGTGGGCTAGTATGAAATATTTATAGAGTACATTCATCCAGCAGTCGCACAAACACGCCTGCACAGAAAAGGCAACACAGTTATGGTGTGTCAGCATGTGGTGCACAATTACAGCTTAGAGTCAATTTGGACTGAGTGACATGCCCATGATTAGAGGTTTGAAATATCATACATAGAATTTCATGTATTAGCTGACACAATGTACTGACAACTCCTCCTTTGGTGTTTGTTCAAATGACACATTACCTGAAGCTCCATTAAGACTGTTTCTAATTTAATTAAGCAAAAACAATTGGAGAGAAGTGTGCCAGAGTCTTCTTTTGCCATGCTGCAGTCTGGAGGCATGGATAAGCTGAGGGGTGAATATTGATGAGCTTTCACTGAAACCAATGCCAATATTGATTCTGATTATAGGTCCAATTCCTTATAAATCACTTCCTTAATGATTCATGAGGAAAAAAGTAAGCAGTCATAGATTTTCCAACATAAGCGTAACTGCTATCTGAACCCTAATGTAGTGTAAAACCAGAGCAGAAAAACAGGCCTGCATGGAACTTAGGTGCTCAAAAGCTCCACTGCCATCAGTTTTGCATGTTTTTTTCAATGCCAACAAATGTATTTCTGGAAGAAAACATACCAGCACTAATAAAAGAAACACTAAATATTTATGCCAAAAGTATTTACTCAGCCATTCAAATAACAACAAATAACAAAATAGAAGTGCCTGGGAATGACAGAAACTCAGCCATGAAGTGGTGGGCCATCATAGAGTGGGGTCAGTGGATGCTGAGGCGCATAGTGCGCAGAGGTTGCCAACTTTCTGCAGAGGTAATCGCTACAGAGCTCCAAACTTCACGTGGCCTTCAGATGAGCTCAAGAACAGTTTGTGAAGAGCTTCATTGAATGGGTTTCCATGACTGAGCAGCTGCTGAGAAGTGGAGATGTGTTCTCTGCAGTGATGACTCAGGCTTCTCTGTCTGCCAATCTGATGGATGAGTCTGGTTTAGACAGTTGCCAGGAGAACGGTACTTTTCTGACTGCACAGTGCCAAGTGTAAAGTTTGGTGATGGTGGTGGTGTGGGGTTGTTTTTTCAGGCCCCTTAGTTCCAGTGAAAGGAACTCTTAGAGCTGCAAAGCAGGTCCATCAAGACATGGATGAGCAAGTTTTGTGTGGAAGAACTTGACTGGCCTGCACAGAGTCCTGACCTCAACCTGATAGAAGACCTGTGGGATACATACAGACTGTGAGCCAAACCATCTCGTCCAACATCAGTGTCTGACCTCATAAATGTATTTCTGGAAGAGTGGTCAAAAATTCCCATAAACAGACTCCTAAACCCTGTGGAAAGCCTCCCCAGAACTGTTGAAACTGTTATAGCTGCAAAGAGTGGCCAACATCGTATTAAACCCTATGGATTAAGAATGGGCTTTCACTCAAGTTCACATATATAGTATATTCTGTCTGCAGTAATTTATGTTTGCCAGCATGGCTGCTTTGTTCTGGGACCTTCTTGCCCATCCGTGTGCATACTTAGAATTAAGAAGGCCGGGAAAAGACGCCTCCCAATTGGTCCCTGTGCATCCATAAAAGGCAAGAGCAGCAAAGAGCCCCAGCAAAGAACAGAAAAGGCCTCAGAGACCAAATTAATTAAACCACACAGAGTGTGAAAAGTGAAGGTGGGTTGTAGAGCAGCCTGCAGTTATGCAGCAACTATAGGACGGCCAAAGGAGCTTAAAAAGCTTGCCCTGTATGAGATAGCCAATTGGATATGCAGAAGGGTATCTGCAGAGCCATCGGCTTATGTCGGCTCCCCCGATCTTCTGGGATTGCAGATGAGCCTGGCTTCGAGGTGTGCCTAAACTAATGTTATGCTCGATCTGATTAGCTTGGAGACATGCAGTTCTGATGGACTGGAAGATACTTTTCCACACTGTAGACACAACAAACTCAAACTCTTACTACAGTATGTTTTCAATTTCCTGCATTCACCTACTGTTGGTATGATTGCAAAGTACTGATAAATTAATGCTGTAGGTGCTAAGCTAATTAGCTGGAAATGCTAACATTTAGCCTGTGTTATACATTTTAGTTATGAGTCTAAAAGGCAATGAAACTATCCAGGCAAATACATTTGTTTTGACATTTGACTTTCAACTAAGGTCATAAAGGTAATAAACATTGTATTCTATCTATATTAATAAGTAAACAGGAAAGGCAATTACAGCAAAGCTGACCTGTGCACCTTTCCTAGGTCACAATGCAGCACAGGAAAACAACACTCAGGTAAATTAAACATTTATGGGTGAGCTGCCACCAAGTAAATTTGCAGTCACACTTACAGTAGCAGCACTTCAGCTACACATCACATCACGAGACAGCTAGGTCATTTCTGGACCCAACTAGAAACTTAGCAACTCTTCTTTTCAGGTAAGTCCTGTGATGAATTTATTCAAAGCTCTGATCGTATCCTTGAGTTTTTTGCTGACTGTAATACCTAATGCATGGTCTATCCTGCAACACAGTCATCTTTCCAAATTATTGGATTTTTACATACAGTACAGTCATTAGGAGAGATATGATTGCACTTGAACAATGCTTCATAAGTCTATTAAAAAAAGATGTCCCATAGTGTGGTGCTATTTTGGTCGTTGACTCAGCAGTTTGGCGACTTAATACTTGGCTGTGAAAGTGTTTCCCGCTGAGGCCAGGCCTCCCAGGAAGGGCAGCGAGGAAAGACATGCATAAAGCACCACAAAGACTTTAATGTAAAGAACAAACAGAGTTTTAGGTCAATGTCTCAGCGAGAACAACACTTTCAGGGCCCTCACTTCTGGCAAACTTCAAATTGCACCAATCTTTCTTGCACTTTCCGTCTGGCTCTTTCTGTCCTTCCTCTGTAATCAGTCCAACACTACTGACCTCTTAGCCATTTTGCAGCCAATCACGGCCCATGACTTTCACAAGACAAATGTCAGGAAGAAAAAGAGGGACGGGGGGGGGAGGGGGGGGGCGAGA
>VOQJ01013164.1:0-12749 GCA_015052665.1 Apistogramma diplotaenia
CACGAGTATCGTAATATCTTGGTGACCAACGGTCACCAAGATATTACGATACTCGTGATGCTTTTTATTTCCTCATTGCTGTCTTTTATGTGTTATTACTTCATCTTCCAGTCTAATCTTTCCCAGATATATAAATATCATGTTGTTAACAAGCTCAGTTTAGTTTTTTTAAAACTAAGAAATTCAAGAAAATACATTTCCATCCAATATCATGATGGCAAAACGTTTCATCGTCACCCAATAAAATGTGTTTGTTGTGAATTCTCACCATCGTCTCCACCATGTTGGTCTTGTTGTTCCTCAGTGTTTTAACGGTGTGGAAAACATCCACGATGTTCTGCTGCTGGATCATCTCATTGATGCTGCAGATGGCACAGAATGTTCCGGAGCGTCCCCCACCAGTACTGCAGAGGAGGAAGAGGGGACAGTATGAAACATCATCTTCGCTCTGGCGACACGCGTAAGCCAATAAAATCCTACTGAGGTCAACAAGAAAACAGAGGAGGGAATAAGATCAGAGATTAAAGTGTAGGGGAATGTTACAAAAGGTACACAGTATATATTTTATATGTATAATATGTATTTATATGAAGGATTTAAATCTTTCTTTAGATTCGGTCCGATGATTGCACAGAGGTCTGTATATAGTTGATACAATGTTGGTGCAAGTATTTGAAATCTGGCATCTTATATCAGGACACTTTTTTTGACAAATCGTGTGCACATACATATTTAAATGCCCAGCTGGGATGAAATAATGTGAAAGCCAAAGAGAGGATAATATACAAAGATAAACCAGGTTTTCTCAGAAAAGCAAAACACTGAAGAGTAAATCGGTCCCTGAAAGCCAAATTAGAGATATTAGATGTCTGTTAATGCGTGACAATGCGAGCTGAGAATAAAGGCTTTCTGGGACAGCGAGTGACAGCCAGCGACAGAGTGAGAACTCAGTAAAAAGAAGCCGTCACTGCAGCGAGAGAAAGACCAGCTAATGGCTTTTAGACATTTGAATAAATGCGTTCAACTTAAATCATGAACACTTTATACCGACGGCACTTTGCTGTGATGGATGCAGATCCAGCAATGCAAACATATTTGTGTATACTATATATATATATTGTGTTTACTGGCTGTGAGGCCCAATCAGCAGTCAGTGAGGAGTCAGAGCACCCAGCATGAACAGCTCCAGACTTTCCCATCTCACTCGGTTCCAACTGAATTCCTTCAGTATTGAGGCTGAATAAAACATTCAGGTGCTGTGAGGAGGAGTGACAGCCATCACAGAAATCACCCACTGTCTACCTATTCTGCATTAGTGATGCTTCAGCCTGCAGTCCGGCCAGAACAGCTTTGTTAGGCACTGAAACTATAATTTAATCCTTTCAAAAGTGCACAAGAAGGTTAAACGTAATTACAGGAAATGTTTGTTGCTGTTTAAGAACCACTCAAACAGTAAAATCACTCTGCTTTGCATTCATATACGATATGAATGTTGGTGCTTCCATCTAAAAGTTTAAATGCTAAATATTCTTCCTGCTAGTTTTGTAGACTAATTTCTATGAAAGCAAATACATTTGATATCAGTCCTGTCAAATACATCTTAGGGTTAGAATATATTAATGTTATGAAGTACTGAACAACAACCAGCAAATAAAATCAGACCGTCGAGACTGAAGTGGTGGTGAGGCAGATACGAAAGGAGTTCGTTAACTCAATATCTGAATGTCAAACAAAAATTAATAATTCCATCTGAAAACCACGACTTCCATCTGCAGTCACCATTACAGTGTTGGCTCGATTGCAGGAGCCTCGTGTGGGACATGTGGAAGAACATGTGCTGATGTTTATTTCAGCGAATCAAAGATCATTTCTGAACATCGTTCATGTGGGTTGAGATGACGCAGCAGCTCAGTACCGTCGATGTGCAACAGGGTGAAGGTCTGAGGTCATGATCACTCTCAATCCTAAATCGAACCTCAGCCAATCATATAACTGAATTTGAGTTATTAAATTGGTTGTTTTGGCAATCAGCGGACAAAGAAAATGCTAATTCTAGCTAACACGCATCAAAAAGGCTCCCACTGCTCAACAATATATGTAATGTTTACTTCACACCCACAGTTCAGGGGGAATACTGTGAGTGGAAGACGGTTCTGAAGCCAAACAGTGAAGCTACAGAGGGAACGATCTGTGCTGGTGGTTAGACGCTCTGCAGGAGAGAAGTTCACGTTTCAGTTAAACCAATTGTGCCACACTTGAAACCACATTACTCGAGGTATGAACAGCTGCATGCTATGAATATTTCACTGATTTCATCCAAACTAAATATCTATATAACTATATGAGCCTTACTGGTGCATTAAGGCTGCTGCTCCTCACTATGCTCTAAAAGCTGTGATTTGCTGAGAATGAGACATGTGCTCATCATTAAAAACACATCAAACTCCAACCTTCAGGACAAGCGAGGAGCAGCAAAATAATCCACCTCATGTTTCTGCTCATCGCTGCATTACCGACTCGGCCAAATCAATAGCTGGAGTTGATTAGCCAGTGCAGCCTTCAGCTCGCATCTGTCACATTTACTGCGGCTGAGCGACGCAATTTACAATAAGTAACAATTCTAATCGGCTGTTATTTAAAAACCTGGTGTCATGTGGCATTACTGTATGTAACGGAGGTACACATCACATCTTTGGACCCTCACTCATCACCTAGGATATAAATCTGTTTTAATAGACTAAACTCTATACATCACTATTATTAAATGTATTTAATGTCCAAAATTAAATGAATAATTAAACTTTATGAGGGTTAATAACATTTTTTTCTGTAGCAGTACAGATGGTTACCAACTCCAGCCTTAAACCGTTCAGGCTTTCATGTGGATGAAACACTGATGAGCACAGAGGTTATTACAGGTTATTTAATGAGGGATATTTTATATTGTGATGATTAAACGCAGCCTATAGTCTATACATACGGTTTTATTGCACAAATTCTGCCTATTTTTTTGTCTCACACAGAAAGAAAAAAGAAAAAGGAGAAAAGCAAGAAAGAAAACAACAAATCAATGCCTGATTGATTCTGATTGGTCCAATGAGCTGTGACACAGGGAGCTGATTGGATGAGCACCATAGCTGTGCTCACGGCAGCATTGAGAGGGTGTGTACATGTGTTATTGTTAGCAAAGTTGTAATCTGTCTTCTATAGATTTTACAGCTACCGTTTCCCTCCCTCATTATCAGCCCCATTTGCTCTGCTTAAACAGGAACCGCACGGAGCGATTTTATAGCTGCACCAACACATTCACCTCTGGTTTATAATGGACATTATTTAGCTTTGTTTGGTAAACAGAGAATGCAGCATAGCAAATATTAAAAAGAATAAACTTGAACATAGCACGTGTATATACATGCAGGCATGTGGTTGATCCATAATGCATCAACATGACCATCCAAAACGATGACACAACCTCTTTGTATAGTCCAGATTTGTTATGCTATGAGCTACATTTATCGTTAACTAAATTAATTCAAGTTCATTTTCACAGTAAACGGTCATCTCGAGGTGAATTATATTGTAAGGTAAAACTCTGGAGGCCAGGCCAGGTGGACTGACCGCAAGACATTAATGTTGAATCTGAGGCATCTGAATGTTTGACAGTTAAATAAAACTTTAAACGTTTGCGGTTTTCTTTAAAATGTGTATATACGGTTCTGCTTCGTGCTGTTCGTGCTTCGATCTGCGATCTCCGTGAGCAGTGACGGTTCCACTCCGTTCCATCACCTTTCCAAGTGCGTCCGTGTGGCTTTACTTACAGGCAGTGCACCACAGTCCTCCCGTCTCCTCCGTCATACTGTTCCTGCCACTTCGCCAATCTCCTGACCAACTGGAGGATGGAGCGCTTCGAGAGAGGCGTGTCCCTGTAGGCCGGCCAGCCAATGAACTGGAAGTGCTGCACCAGGCGGTAACCATCCTGTGGCTAAGAAGAGAAACAGGGTTTTTAGCACTGCTGACATGGCTGTTATCACAACATCATGCTGTAAGTCCATGGAGCCACACAGAGATATTCTCAAAGAACTGAGAGTAAAAGTGAACAATGAGTCCCACTGCCTCCCTTTAGAAAATAAATCTGCATTAAACATTAAAAATGCCTGTTTTTGGTAAACAAAGCGGAAAGTTGGAGGAAAATCTGGAGAAATCCAACAGAGTTGGTTTAGGCAGATGTAATGTTTTCAGTTGTGGTAATATTATCCATAATATTATCTATCCATCCATTTTCTTAACTGCTTATTTATTTGTCACCGCTTGTGGGGGCGTGGAGCCTATCCCAGCTGGAGGCTCCCAGCGGGCGAGAAGCAGGGAACACCATGGACAGGTGACTCCGCCTCCCTGAGCCTGGTTCTGCTGGATGGTTCTTCCTGTTAAAAGGGAGTTTTTCCTTCCCACCGTCACCAAGTGCTGCTCATACAACAGGGGGTCATTTTGACTGTTGGCTTTTTTTGTAGGGCCTTTACCTTACAATGTGATTTGATCTGTTGTGATGTGGCACTATATGAATAAAGCTTTGCATGCATGTCTGTGGACTGTGGGGGGAAGCCTGGAGAAAACATGCGAGTGCCACACAAAAGGGCCTGAATCAGCCGGTGGATCAAACTCAGGAACTTCTTTGCTGTTCAGATCTGCTTCTTGTTATACTTTGGCTAAACTGATATTAAAGCATTTTTATTAGCAGGCTTTTGTGCTCCAACTAGTTCTTGTTTTAGAAAACAAGTCTTTTGAAAAGAAACGGGCCTGGATGATAGTCTGTTATGTTTCATTTGGTTTCGTGGCAGACGTGGCGTGTTTTCAGTCGTCTGGCCCAAGGAAAATACCAAAAGCCACCATCACTGTCAGACTGATTTACTGCTGTGTCACAAATGCATAAGCACATTGACATTTACACACAAGCCAAACAAATACAGCAGTGTCATTTTTTTAAATACTACATATTTTAAGTACACCATGTACTTCCTTCCTCTAATTCCCTGTTGTTCTCCAAATTTCCCTCGTCAGCTCTTTAATGCCGATCGTAAATTCTCGTCCTCCTATTTGTTGGTATTTTCACGTCTCGTAAACATCTTTCTCCTCCCACTTTCCCTCCTCATTCGATGGCTCAGTGTTTGCCGATACAGACTCGGGTGGAGCTGCTCTTGCAGTGTGAGATGTGCTGTTACGGCAATGATATGAGCTATTTCACACTAGACATGTGTTTGAGAGACAGAACACAGACAGCAGGGTGGTGGGGAGTTCGCCAAGTGCTACATGCGGATGACACTGGAGTTGTGCGTTCATGGATGGGTGAAAATATGAGATGAGAAGAAGGTAACAAGAGGAGGCAACAGGATAGGAAGGAGAACAAAAAGGAGACAGAAGTGAAACAGGAAGAAAGATTGGAGAAGACGAGAAGGAGGAAGATGATAAACTTTTTTTTTTAAATAATGTGTCACTCTTGTACCATATTCATCATCAATACAGTTTCTGTCCTATGTAAAAGTCACCAGACCAGGGTTCAGTTACAGCATCGCCGCATCAAGTGGTGTTGCTACAGTTTCCTTTAGACGACTGCCTGCTGGCTCGTAAAGGTCACACGACATGAAAATATGTTGCACTCTGTGGTTTATTGTTCCATTATTATTGTTTTTATCTGAACTTTGAACATATTTTGTACTCAAAGTGTCGGGAAAGTCGAGCTTCAAAATAATGTTTGTCAAAGTCACTTATTTTATTAGCTTTAAAACACTAAGGCTCTCGTGACTGATTACAAACATCCGCCTGAACTGGTAGTTTGAAAACTGTCCAGGAGGAAACAGAAAGACTAAGATTATCAAAGTGTTTCAGGACACTGACACTCGACCTCCTCTCCTCAGTCAACAAAACCTCTCATTTAAAAATGTGTATCAGAAAACAAAAGTGGTACCCTGGCCATGTTGCAGATCCTGAAGATTCGGTTGATGATGTCTTCATCGATGTCTGCCGATATAAACTCCACTTGAATCGGACCGTAGCAGCAGGAATTTTTTTCCGGCCAGTACTGCATACACAACTGTAGAAACGACGGATGGAAGAAAAAGACAAAATGCAGAAGAGAGAGAATCGCTTAGAGGAAAAGTCCACACTTACAACAACGGCATTCAAGTGAAACTCATCTTGTTTTACACATGAAAAAAACTCTGCAGGGTCAAACTGGGATGACTTTCATTTGTTGTTTGCTGCAGCCAGAATACAGTAATAAATAAATATCTTTAACATATTCTTCTCCCTCCTCACAGAGGAGTTTGCATCATGGGGGGAAAAGGCAGAATCGTGAAGCATCAAAAGTATTTTCTTTTTTGATACATTGAGATTTTTGTTACAACCAAACCAAAAAGCTCCAACCAACATAAACAAAGACATTTTGGTGGGTTCAATAATGTTTTTATTGATTTTGACAGAAGTATAGTTTTGATAAGTTTGTGTGTATTTTAGTCACATGTGTGATTTTATACTTCGTGGTCATTTTTCTGTTGTGAACTGAACCTCTTGGTTTTCTGGCCCCTCCCCCTCGTGTGTGGGATAGTACACCTGACACACGGAGTTCAGACTTAAAGGACATTATAGCCGTTCAGCTGACATCATATAGTTCAATGTTGCTTGTAAGCTTTAGTGTTCCACTGCTTCAGGATTCCACGGTTGGGTTAGAAGTGCTCAGTGACAGTGAATGTTAATCTTGCTGGGAGTCAAATGGTAAATGCTGTAGGCTGCAAGAGGAAGGAGGGGTGGGGGCTGTGATAGTCACTGTGGACTAATGTGGAAGGCTTGTTTTTAGCCTGTTATGTTCTGTGCAAACACCACACTGCTGTGGTCGCTGTCATCTGTCAACACCAGCTGTCATCTTCTGAGGTGGGATTTTTCTGGAAATGTGGTCCAGAAATTCTCAAACTCACATTTCAGTTTTTGTGACTAACGTTTAAAGTTTTGGTGGGATTTCAGCCCTCGGTCAGCAGGTAGCAGAGAAGTCTGAAAGCTTTAACGTCACAGACGCTGGCCAACAACGAGGCGATGCTGCTGATCGCTGCACTTTTTCTTTGTAACAGTCGAGCTAATGATCATAAAAACAAGACCTACTGTAGGCTGGTCAGGTCAAAAAAAGCAAGGCAAATAGGTGCAGTGTGTGTGTGTGTGTGTGTGTGTGTGTATACCTGTGCTGCATCCATTTCATTGAGCATTACGATGGAGGAGCAGTTGTAGTCAAACACCAACCTCCAGAAGTCGCCCATGGTGTTGGGCAAAGGATGCTGAGTAACGATGAAGGCCGCTGGCTGTTTGTGGCTCTACAAATCAATAACAATCAATAAGCGTAACACAAACTATTAAAAGTCCACATTAATATATTTAAATATAAACTTACGTCCATTAATGCAGCATTAATGTAATTGGAGCTCTCTCCATCCACAGATATGAGGAAAGGCAGGCACCGGTCTGCTGGTAGAACGTCCATACTGCGGTTCTTGTCGTGGTTTCTCGGTAGCAAACCCACACTGCAGTCCTCCGGACGGACTCTAGGGGTCACTATGTTTAGAGTCTGTAGGGCAGAAAAGCAATGAATTGGACCTCGTTCGGCCTAATTTGAGCAGCTCGGACTCGAAGCACGTTGCGGTGAATGTTCCCAAACACGTCCGCGCTCACCTGGAACTCATCTTTGATCTGGCTGGAGTTGGTCTGCGGGTCCAGTCTGCTGATGTTGTAGTAGATGGCTCTGAACTCGCACACCGGTATGGCCGTGTTTCCACACAGACACGCTTCCAAGATGGCGTCGTGAACAAACACATACTGCTCCTGCACCACAAAACCAACGCCGGAGTCAGAACTTCTCTCAGTGACATGAAACACAAACCTCTGGCTGTGCAGAGGCTGTCGCTGTGAGCAGTGACACAGCTGGACGAAGCTGCAGTCGGTCTTTTCAGGTTGAAAACAACTCTTGCTTATTGTGCGTATGAACATTATTTGCTAGTGGTGCTTCTGTGGTCTGGATCAAGCATGTTCTTTGTGTTCCACCTCACCAGCTTGTGCTAAATGCATCAGCTACTGTGAGCTACAGCAGCCACCGTGCATGCTAATGTGCCACTATCTCCGCCCGTCTCCCTGTCGCTGCGTTTTTATCTGCGGCTCGCTCCGTTTTATTCCTGTGCTGCTTGTTTCCTCTCACACTTGTGTTTGTCTGCTGCCTCTTGCTTTTTCAATTTGCTCCTCACTTTATCTCCCAGTCGCTCCCTGTTGAATGTTAATTGTTGCCCTTGGAGCAGAGAAGAGGCTTTAAAAGCATCACTGAAATGACCTCTCCTGGCCATTACCTATGCTAGTGACATGCACAGACACATTTAAGTGCAAAAACACATGTATACACACACGCACGTCACATACTGATACATCTACGCACACTCTTTCCCCCCCTGTGCCTTTTAAAAGATTAATTGCTTTGTGTTGTGTGGAGCGGGATTATAATAGCATCAAGCAGCTTCAACACTGACACAAATTGCTCCCACACATATTCAAAAGACAGGGCAGGATGCATTTAACGTGGTATCAAGAGGCATAAAAACACACATGAACGTGCACAGACACACACACGCACAAAACGGGCTTTTATACCACTGCTGTCATTTGAAAACACTCAACATGATGCCCTGGGTAACTTTTCTGAACCTGGCACTTCTAAAACCTATTCAAAAGTCAATTTCATACTCTGAGCTCGAGCTGTCAGTCTGAAAATGAGGCTGTTTTTCTTTATTCCGGGAAAAGTTGACTTTTTGGATATGCAAGGTTTTCATCAGTAACACAAATGGAATGCAGAGGCGGAACAGATTAGGTCGGCTTAAGGTGGCTTTAGAAGAGAAATGAATGCTGCTGTTCCGAAATGGAAAACGCAGACTCTTTAAAACCTTTGATGGCACTAAATTAGAACAAATTATGACACCATGTAAAGGATAGTAACCCGAGAACTCAGCGAGCAGAGATGGAGAACTTTTGAGGAAACAGATGAGACGTATTTTGGAAATACTGAACAATAAATTTTAAGAAACAAACGAAAAATCTGCTCAGTGATGTTTATTAGGCTACTGATTTATCTGCACCTGTACTAGTCAGCTCAGTCAGAGAACACACCACATGAGAACCTTGTGTCCTCTGACCCCTGCTTTAGAAACTGTTAATTAGCCATCGCGTACACGTACTGAGTCATAAAAGCATGAGTGTTTGTGTGCTTACCATGTCTGTGTGAGTTCTTATGCTGGAGTCTGTTATTCCAGGAATGTTTAATGTTTAATAGTCTGACTGTGTTAAATTATAGATGAGTGCCAGAAGTACTGAGATGCTTCATACTGAGATGCTCCGCACTCTTCACGATGCTGCATCTCATAAACCTGAACCTGCAGACTGCAGGTCACAACGCTGCGAACCGATGAACCTTAAATGAGTTTCTTCTTCAACAAAAACCCGTTTTTGGAGCGATGCAGCAAACGGTCCTGATGTAGATGGTCTAATCACATGTGTGCTAATCAGAATCTGATGGGAAGCCTCTCACTGTAGAACTCCTTGCAGATTATGGGCCAAATTCATGATAATTAGTCACTGGTGATTAATTTTTTCGTGAATCAAAAGTTTCCACATTTTGTTAGAAGCATTTGTCATCAGAACAGCCGTAGCTGCACACTGTGACACCCTGAGAGTTCTGGCTGCTCCCTCATTGGAGGGAGGAGGCGAGGGCTGTGCTGCCTGATTGGCTCTGATATTTGAGCTGCAGCATCAGTCTTGAGGGGCTCTCGTTGGGGTTTTGGTTCGGTTACTTTGTATCCCACATGCAGACGTTGCACACAGGCTGACACATCTTCGGTTAGTTAAGTAAACATGTTGACGCCATCACGTGTGGCCTCCTGCAGCTTCGTCCTTCCCTGGAGCCGGGCTGTGACATCATCACTGCTGTCTGACCAACCACACTCACCTCCGTCTGCACCATGTTGACCCGTTGTGACCTCAGCTCTCGGATGCAGTTGAAAATGTCCACCACTCCTTCATTCTCTGCCATGTCCAGCATGATGTCCACTGCAATGAAGCAGCCTGTTCTCCCTGCACCAGCACTGCAGACAGTCACATAATAATACGACTCACAAAGCCATAATAATTAATATCATTTAAAGTGCAAAGTGTCTTCCACACTGACACTTTGGTAATGCATTTACAAGCATAAAGACTAAGTAGTGAAACTGTAACAGTGGGCAGATATTTACTCTTTTTGTGGCCACATTGCACATGCATTTGTAGGAGCTTCCCTCTCACAGCAGGAATTTTGGTGAGGAGCGCACACGGATTCATGCAGTGGGAAAGATGAATCCTGCACTCTGTCGGGGCTGCTGGGAAACTGAGCAGCCTGAGTGAGGTCGGACCAGCTGAGGATGCTGTTCTTGAATCACAGCATACCATTTCTTCCACTTTCTCTGGTCTGAATATATTTTTATTTTTTGGGAGAAAAATGGATGTAAAACCTGCGATTTTACTACACTGTTGTTTTTGTCTTTTTCTCGCCATGACAACAAGTTATAAAATGTGCCTGAGCTCAGCGCCTGTGATTTCTCTCCCAGGCATGTAATTAGAATTAGTCTTGATAGGTTGAGTTGGTCATGTTTTAAATGAACTGAGTGCGTCTGTGGTTAGAAGTTGCTGCATTGGTAATAGTTCACCTGCAGAACTTCCCACTCCCATCAAAGCTTTTCTTATGATCATGTCCATGTTCCTAAATTTGGCACGAAGAACATAAGTAAATCACGTATCTCAAAATGGAAATTAGCAACAGCTAAAAAAAGCTAAAGTAAAAAAAAAAAGCATATTTATGAACGTTTCAGTTGTTTCAGTGCAGCTGTCGGGTCAGTAAATGCTGACTGGCCTGCTCGGTTATAGCCAGAAATACAGAGTGAAAAGCCTGTCTCTGACACACACGAGCATGTGCAGACTGTAGCACGTCAGGTGATGAGGCGACACATCCTGAACAGCAATGGCTGCAGGGAAGACACGGACAGGCAGGCAACCCAACAGATGGATGGACTCAAAGAGCGAGGGAGGGAGGCCTGGAAAGGGAACGGTCGGAAGAGTTTAGCAAGTGGGAGTGATAGAAGTTGTCATGGGGGCGATATCAAGGGAGGAAAGGACGCGTGGATGGAGGGCTGCAGAGAGAAGTGAGAGAATGAGGTGCAGAGGGAGGAGAAAAACCCATCTTTCAATTTACAATTCCTTTGACAGTTTTCAGAGACAGCAGAGAGACAGAGAGGAGAGAAGAAGAGAGGTAAGATGTGAAGTGAGGAAGGATAGAAAGTTGAAGAAGAGGAGAGGAGAGGAGGGGGCGCCTCGGCAGATTACCTGTCAACCTCTGTGATTAATGTGGAGACCAGAATACTGCCGGGCCTCGATGTGTGTGTGCCTGTGCGTGTTTGAAAGCCTCACGACACAGGCCAGGAGCATCAGAGCGCCCCCGGAAATTGGAAGTGACTGCCAGAACTTCCTGCCTGTCTGTCTGTCCACATACTTTGACTCCGGCTGTCTGTTTGCGTCTGCTCGCCTCATTTGTCTGTCCAGGTTTCTCACATTTACAGTTTGCGTTAAAGTTTGTTCTTTGAGTGTGTATTTATGAATGAGCAAGTGCTTTTCAGGTTTAACCATCAGTATCCGTTTTAAACATTCACATCTTTCCCAAACCTGGAGCCGGATCCGGAGCCGGAGCCTCTCCCAGCTGACACAGGACGAGAGGCAGGTACACCTGCACAGGTGGCCAGCCTGTCGCCGGGCCAACACAGAGAGGCAGACAACCACTCACACCTATAGAGTGACCAGTTACTGTGCTGTAGTGTTCTAGTACCCACTCAGCCGGTTTGCAAGCGATCCGAGGTGATACAGAATCGTGACGCCGAAGATCAGCACGTCACTGATTGGCCAGGGAGTGTCGTCACTACAGGTAGCTGAGTCATGAGAGCGACTCCTTCACCATTTCTAAAACCTGACAGCAAGGAGGCACACAGAGCAGCGGGGGGCTCGGCTGAGGGGGGGTTACCTCCAGACTTGCATGTTGAGTCTAACTTGGGTTTAAAATGATGAATGAAATTTCAGGACTGGACCTGTTGCACAGGTATGATCCTATCATGGTACCACCCATTCTTCCACTGTGTGCAGAAGCAGTCTGCACGCACAGGTGATCACTTATACACCTGTGGACACAGGCGTGACTGAACACCTGAACTCAGTGATCTGGAAAGTCATATATGTGGCAGATAAAGTGTGTAGAATAAAATGGCTGCACGGTTAAATATGGATTAGAAAAGGTGCTGTGCAGTACGACGATCCTTTGATAAAGCACTAACCATCGCAAGGTTAGTCATTTTATTCCCTTTGTGGGAATAAACCTCCAAAAGCGCGTGTTGTATCAAGGTGGGCCGTGAAATGAATAATTAAATCCAAATGCTCGTCACAAGATGAGGAATCTAGTCGAAAGCCTCCTTTCACGGCTCGTCGGAGTGCTGACCTTTAAATACCTGCTGACAGCCTGAACTGCTACATCCCATAAAGAACAGAACATGGAGGTTAAATACAGACTCACCGTGGGAACGCTGTCACCCCCCCCCCCCCAAGCTTCACAAAACATTTAGCCCTGTTGCGCTACTCTGGAAAACAAAAGAAAGACCCACAAA
>VOQJ01013168.1:0-10662 GCA_015052665.1 Apistogramma diplotaenia
ACATTTTTTGTTTTTATCAGTCCAGGTTGCCTCGTTTGACACTTCAGCCTAATCCCACTTGTAGTCCCTCCAATCATTAGGCTGAGATGTCAGCGCATTAATCATTTTGCGGCTGTGATTAAAGAGTTTGCACTTTTTTGGCTTTACAAAGTTTTTGGCTTCCAAATGGCAAGCTATGACAAAAATCAACCCATTTCCTCATCTGCGGTATTCTTTCACCTAATTATTTCAAATAGATCAGTGGCACCTGGGTTAGCTGGCTGAACATCCTGCATCATCCTGTCCCTGGACTTTGACAGCCACAGCCATATATTTACCCCCAGTCTATTGATCACTATCCTACCTGACAAGCCAAATCAGGAAAATGCAGCGTTTGCTCAACAGTGAACCTTTCCACATGTATCTGAGCAAACAGCATTCTGCAACCGGTGTCTGACAAAAGACGTGATAACAAGTGTCAACAGCATGATGCACGCAAAAAAACACTTGTTAATATTTGATGAGGTGCACACAGGAAGATTGATAACCTGCCAGAAGAATGATTTTGTCTCCATGTTATTTCTTCCTCTAACTAGTTGTGACATTAAAGAAGTAAAAATACAGAGAACCTACCCGGTGATGTCATGTGGTCCCAGTCGGTGAGAAACGTCGATCCTGGAGAGGGCAGCCAATCCGGGGAGGAAAGAACGAGAAGAATCAGGAGATTAGAGGAGGGCGAGAGAGCCATGATGCTGGGGAGAGACAGAGGGCAGAATAAGAGTGGACAGAGACACTGTGATTATAATTATCAGCTAAACTCCATGGTGACACTCCCCTGTGAAACAGCCTCCTTCCCCCCACTTACTCCATCTTTTTTCTCTCTGGCCTGCGAGCACAATTTGTAACTGCTATTTATTTTCAGTCGGTATACGCGAAACCCAACACTCGACAGGCCGAAACGAATGATCGCGCAAGTTGGCTGCTGCAGCACGTGAAAGTTGTTTTTGTATACATGTGTTGTTTCACTTTGTGCGTGTTCAATACAAGAAAATGCTTTTAATCGTTTAAGAAAAAAAAAGAAACCATTACTCGAGACCACGTTTCTCTGATTTATTAGCAGGACGTGGCAATATTAAATATATAATGCATTATTATAGTGCTTAACAAATTTATAAGACCGCCTGCATATACAAATTAAGCTGAGCTATTAGTGGAAACAGTTGCGAGGTTATACTTCCAGCACATTAAAAGGAATATTAGCATTTATTTTATTCCTCTTAGTGAATAAAATCGTGTTCCTTTTAGCTCAGTTTTTGGAATCCATCGAGTGAAGAAGGACATATGGATCTGTGCAAAATGTGCTGTCGGTGTTTTCTGTCTGGTGATGGGTAGGCGGGGGACAATGGATTTACCAAGCTGGAAAACACTGATGATGCGAGTGGCAGTGAACAGGAAAAGAAAAGTTGCGGACCGTAAAACCAAACAAGTATATGTTTGATTGTTATTACCAACATGGCTTTTCAAGAACAACCCAAATCAGTCACATATCAAAAAGCAGCTGTAATGTTGGCACTTCAGATTCCAAGGACTGGCACATAGGATGACACCCTGTATGACATTAAAAAGCAAAGCTTCTGCCTCACCTGTCATTTTCAGAGAACATACATTTTTGCAGTTTATTTATTAAAAAAAAAAACATTAGGCCCAATAAGTCAGTGTTAGAGACAAGTTCCACCTCTAAATATAGGCCACCCTTGGTTATTTACAGCTGTGGCTCCACAGCTTTACTGGGCAGCCAACAGATAGATCCCCACAGACGATATATTTGCTTGAATAATGTGGTCTTAAGAATCCTGAATCTTATCTTATCTTATCTCATTTCATCTTATCAATGCTAACACCTTGTCACCGGCACGGTTCAAGACTGACAAACTTAAACAGTGCCTTAAAAACCTCAAAAGAAAAGAAAATGCCTGGGCATCAAACACAGGCACATATTTACCATACTAGTCATCCATGTACTTGACTTGGCTTAGATTAACTACACATAAAAATGTACATTCAGTTTCCAAGGCTTAAGCCTAGCCCAAGATTAAAGAGAAATAACATCTGTATTTTAATTTTAAGTTTTTAGCCCAAGGACACAGTTAATCACGCCCATAAATCTGAACCATTAAAAGCAAGCAAAGTTAAAACAAAAACACTGCAACATTGCAACATGCACATAAAACAAAAAAAAACAAACAAACAAGTAACAACTCTGGTTCATCACATGTAACCAAATTGTTAATGAATGGAGCAGCAGACATTTACACTGTAAACATTCAGTCACGTGTGCAGATAAATTCCAAGGGTCCAGAGGCCAAGTTATACAATACAACAATTCATAGCAAAGAACTGTCGGGAGGCAAGCTCATGTGACCTCAGTTTAATGTTTCTCAGATGAACATAAAATATCTGGAATCCATTCTATTCAACAATTATTAAACTGTCTGATAAAGACTTTCAGATAAGTTTTTCCTTTGTTTGTTTTTGTAGGAGGAGTCAAGTTCATTACACTTTATTTTATCACATTCTCTTTCTCTCAAAGTTTAACACTCTTCTAAAGTGAAGGAAAAGCAGGGTCTAATGGTCTCTATTACTCCAAAATATGTTAATCCTGACATTACTCTCACCCTTTCACATCTGAAAACATCTGTGAAAGCCCTGGCGAGTCTGGTGCTTCTTCTCCATCTTGTGCAAGTCTGTCCCCCATTTAGCATCTTACCCAATTACAAACTCTCAGGCTGACAGGAAGAGTTGCTTAAGCCAATCAGAAGAGAGGGAGGCTCAGACCAGGCCTCTTGGGGTCCCTTGGTAAACATTTAAGGCCTGCGTCCTCAATCCTCCTCCCACTACCTCTGCCCTAAAGCGCACGCACACACGCGCACGTGCATGGAACATGAGCACATCACACATACTAACACACACATCTCGACTTGGCACCCTCTTGCCAGCACCATGCCTCTCCCATGTTTTCTTAAATCTATATTAATCATCCGTGTTTGTTCTAAAGGAGCTGACAAGGGAAGCAAAAGCCAGAGGAAAAAAAAAGATTAGGGGGTAAAAGGGCACATGACTTCTGTTCGTCTCTCCTATAACTGAAGAAGGAAAGCATGCACGCACACACTCACACAGCAATGTTGCAAGCTCAAGTTTAGTTTGAGGTTCTTCCAGAGAGAAAACAAAGAAAAGAAAGTCTGTCAATAAATATTTGCACTGCTTATTTCATATTCTAAATTGACTTACTCTTGCTTTTTTTGAATATGTGGTAACACCTGGGATGTAAAACTTGTTATTTCAAAATACAAAGCTTTTTTGCCTTCTATGTTCACAGTAATTCATTTTTGTATTAAAATAAAAAGAATCTCTATCCAAACATAGACTGTATATAAAAGATGGACAGCGGTTTGAGGACTACAGTCCTTACATTTTGTCTTCAGCAGTCCTAAACTTCATTTTTTGCAGCCATAAATGATTATTTATATGGTTGATGGGGTGGAGTGCTAAGTTATTGGAGGATCCTGAGAACGCTGCTGTTTATTCTGGCTACATGTTGATGACATTCTGCTTTCATGTCAAGATATCACACAGCAGGACTGCCTCCAAGGCAGGCATGGCACATTTATTTGGGTTCTGAAGAAAAGTAAAACTATTTTATTCACTATAAATGTAACAGATTAAATAAACAAGAAACATCGGAGATAAATCACATTTTTACATTTCCACAACTCCAACAAAATTTTTAAATTACAGCTACTCTGATCAACACCACAAAGTATTTATTACTGTTGCTTAGAGACATTGAAAGCTATAAAAGTTTTTGACCACTGTGGACCAGTGATTTAAAGACTGGATCCCTAACTCCTGCACCATGAAGCATGCAGTAAATTATGCATGACTTTTTATTTTTGTTATTCGATTTCTGATGTTCCATGCAGAGAAAATACAATCAATCCTAGTGACAAACAGTGATGCCAACGATAGAGTTTATGTACAAGAAAAACTCTACAGGAATAATAAAAGTCTGTCATCATTCTGGGGAGCTTTAAAACAAAAAAAAATCAGGAAACATTGCAGACAACTACGACATCTTCAGAAGAAGAAGAAGTACACGTGAACAGCCAACAACAGGCTGTCATTTATCCCACATGGCACCTAAACTAATTTCATGGAGCATGCTACTCTGCCTCAACACGGTGTTGCTACACGCAGTGGCCGAGGGATAATCAGTATACATTATTCTTCTGTTGTGGCAAAAACTACAGTAATTGTAACAAAACCTATTCAAATACTGACTGTGTGGGGCTTTTGAGTATAAATATACAAAGTATCCACCAAAACCAACTATTGGTTCCTGTAATAACCACCAGCAGGAGAGTATTTTTCTCCCAAATCATACCTCAGTTTTTGTGCCAACGCATCAGCGTTTCCTTTAAAGGGGCTGAATAACACAAAATGATTATGGGAAAATACATTTATTCTACCACAGCCCTGATCGCTTGACCATGATCATCATGAAGAAAAACCCAACTGTGTTATTCTGACGCATTTGCAGTTCACCTGGGACCTGAACAAGCTTTAAATGCTACAGCTTTCACCAAACTAGTGTGATTTAACTAAGCTTCACAGCCCCGTGTGGGAATCATGGCACAGGAAGGTGGAACCACAATGCATCATTGCAGATGATTGCGACGCAATTTGGATCTGGGTTTCCGGATTGTTACATCTCCAGACAGCATGCAAATATTTTTCCTTTCATTCACCCCCCCCCATCATCATCATTTGAGTAAATGCAGTACTTCAACATGAGTCTGCACTTTACATCAGAGGGAAAGTCTACCTTGGCAGAGCCGCTGACACAAGGGTCAGGACCTGAAAACTGCAGCTCCTCTTAATAAGCACTGCTGGATGTATGCACATACATTTGCAGTGAAATTCAGTATATTTGTGAAAATACATGCACTTTTGAACCTGTGTGCACATATGTTTGTGTGTCCACTCCTCCATATAAATATGGCTACTGGATGGCTCTGATGTCTCCTACTCTTATTTCATAAGAGTGTGTGGAAAACTCAGAGTCAGCACATTGGCATGAGAAAAGCCTCTGCTGGAAGCAGATCAGGTCACACATCTGCAAACCCCACTTGTGTCTATGTGTGTGGGAAGGTACAGAGGCAAAGAGTGGGTGTTTGTGTGTGCATACGCATGCATATCTGCATAAATAAAATCAAGCATGCATGTCACAGAGAGAATGACAACAGTAATGAGCACAAGCAAGAGTCCGGCAGACGCAAAGGAAGTGCACGCAAAGCAGGTCGGAAAACGTGTGTGTGTGTGTACATTTCGTTTTAAAATCCGTCACAGGTGCTTGACGCTTGCCGTACCTGGTTATTTCAGAGGGTTTAACAGATTAATCAGAGCTGGAAAATTAACTGTGACATTAGGCTTTAATGACTGTGTTTTGAATGGTTCACATTGAATGGTCGAGGTTTTGGAGTTCAATCCAATTTGAAGGAATAAAGTCTCTATCAACCCGCCCCCCCTCCCCCATTACGTGGGCTATGTATAGCTGTGCACCATGTACCTTTCTACTTTGTTGTACATCTGCTGTTTCTCTCTGCGTGTCTTCATGACTGAAGCCCACGGTGAACACGAATGTGCGTAAAATCTAATGGTTTCCAGAGTGCTGTCGAGCTGTCCGAGGTTTCAGAGCATAACAGCTTTGCCTAATGCTGTGTGAGGCGACAGAGGAGACAGAAACTGATGGATGTAATGTCTCTTAAAACGACTCACCTCGTGTTTTCACATTTCTCTTCGGCTGCCTGGTGGGGACGAGTGTGTGTAACTGCTGCAGTTTCACATCTTCTCACCACAATTCAATGCTTTTCTCTGCGTTAACGCACAACTGCTCTAACAATCCCTCCAAGTGAACATGGCTCAGCTATATTTGCATGACTGTTACCAAATTATGCTGCTATAAAGAAAAACTGTTATATGTTTTATATATCTGTGTAACAACGATTGTATTTAAGTGAATTTATGAGATTCTGAAGTGAGAGTAGATACGTTTCTGCTAGAAAATTAATAACAAACCCCTGATATTAGTAATATTACACAACTGCTCTCACTGTGGATGGCCAGAAATAAGAAAAACTAGAGGTGGAACTCTTCTGTGCATCTCGTTACAGTGTTGTGTGCTTCCTAATCAAATCCACAAAAGGAGAAGCACTTTTCTCCTGTAGCTGATAAAATGTGTATGTGCTAACAAAGATGCAATAAGGAAGAAAAATTCTATTGGCACATGATAAAGTTTGCTAACCTATTAGTGTGAGGCTAAATCAATTAGGATTTCTTAATATATTTTAATCAGTTAAGTAATTTAGTCAGCAAGAAACTGGATTAAGTAAATGTTTTCGGCTCCTCTTAATATTATGCTGCTGGGTTCATATTTTATTGAGTTTCTTTGACTTTTCCTGCTGCTGAATCCAAATGAATCACAGCTTACTATGTGCGGAATAAAAAAAAAATTTAAAAAGGAAACTGCAAATTTCTGCAGAAAATCGTAATATTTGTTATATTGATGCAAACAAACCAAACAAAATTCACGCTCCACAATCGTTAACACTGAAAAAGATCCAAGTTGAATTTTAATGAAATTTAGCCACAGTTCGCCCTTTTGTTTATTCTCCCTTTAAGTCATATTCATTAATTCACTCCATGTTTTCACCACGTGAACAGTGGCTCCATTCCCCACAGTCTGAGCCCGACGCTGTGCACCCACAGGGAAACAGGTCAAAACATTACAGATGTTGTGGTCACTCACAAGTTGGACCACACCTGCCAAACTGATCTAAACTCTCAACACATATTCGGAATATTCCAGAATATTCTTGGTTTAGATGTATTTCATAACGCAACAACTTGATCACTTTGAAATGAAACTGCATTCCTATCTTATTCCAGAGGTTTATGCTTCTCCACAGGGGTTTTGGTATTTAACAGCATCCACTATAACGCGCCAAATCCCCCACACCCCGGAGCTGTAATTAATGGGATTTTAATGGTAACAGCAGAAAAGTACAGTATACATCCTTCACGTTCAGCTATAGCTGGCATCCCATTCCGGAGTCGCCAGATTTCTCTTGCAGCGCCAAGTTGCAGCACAGTTTAGAACAAATCGAGTGTGTTGCAGATTCTAATGTGAGCTCTTGTTATTAGTGCGCATTGTGTCAAGCAGTGGGATTAGAGCCAATGAGTTTATGATGGGTCAGAAAGATTTTTGCACAGCGCGAAGCGTACAAAAAAAAGTGCTGCATATGAGCAAAGCTGGAGTCATGCACAAGATGTTTTAAAGGTGGAGAGTAGTGAGCACACACAACACGCTGCTCGCTTTAGAAACGTAAACTAACTTACTTTTTTCCGAAGTGTTGAGCTGAAAACTGCAAGCACAGCGCAGATTTACTTTTCAGAAGTTGCTCATCTGATGGCCAGCGCAAGCACCGACGGGTACAAGTCCTGCTTCCTCACCGCAGACTGTTCGGCCCGAGTCGGGACGCTTTTATTTACATGTCACTCTGTCTCAGAATCGGCTGCGTGCTCTCCTGGTGGGCTTTTTGCCTTGTTTGCTGCTCATCATCTAGTCCACTCGGAGGGTTAGAGACACGCTACGTCGCTCGAAGTGGGCAGTGTGTTTTCACACAGCGATCAGGCGCCCTCATCCGCCAGCAATCCACTGTGCTCCCATTGACCACCACAGAGGGGGCAGCCAGGGAGAACGACTGCCGGGCCAAACTTCCAAAATAAAACCCCTTTATATGCTGCCACGGTTTCTGGTTTTCTGCTGAGAGCAAAAGTGAAGTTTGAGAGGTGACCTGCGCGAACACATATCCAGCTACAGTTTCACTAATCTTATAAGATTAGTTGTAGTTGAGTAGGTGTATTTAGAATTTAAATGTTTGTTTTTATTGCTTTAGATATGCAGGACTGAACGTGTTCTTTATTATTTAGAAGATAAAATCGCGTCGTTGATTAGCCTTCGGCTACTAATGATAGGCTATAATAACATCGGAGATTTCTTTGTTTGTTTTGTTTTTTAGAGGTTTTGTTTGTTTGCTTATTTGTTTTTGTTTTGTTTTAATGGACCAAATAAATCTATTATATGCTAAATATATACTTCTCAAAGATTATATCACGTCAAAACTTTTCAAATGTTTCAAAAAATAGCGCGTTGGCCACAATGTAGCCTGTGTGCAAAAGACACCGTCTAATCACAGGCAAAGGGTGGGCGCCTCTGTCCCAAACTGTAGCCTGTTTGAGTTCACGTGGAGGGTCCACTGGAGAAATGACGCCATGAGAGGCTCGGCCAGATTTTCAGCTGTCAATGGACCTCCACCCAGCCCCCCACCCACCCACTCATCTGTAAGGACGACCCGCCCCGACACGTGAATCACATCTCATGCACCAGCTGTTGCTGCGGCCTTGGACATTTTTTTTTTCTCAGCACAAACTGCATCCATATATGTTGTCTTAATTATCTGCATAGAACGTTTCCATTTTTTCCCCCAGGATTATTCCAATGAGATCAATGCAAACAAATTCACCTGCCTTATTAAAGCTGAAGCTGCTGAAATGTAATTTTGTAGAGCTGCATCCTGCAATAACTCATCCATGCAACACATGAGTGTCCACTTACACTTCATGAAAGTCCAGGTCACAGGCTGTGTAATCCTATAAAGCCGAGTTAACCCTTGCTCTCTAAAATAGCAAGCAAATCTGGAACCTCCAATACTAATATCATGGTTTTAGTTTTATATGATAAAACAAAACAATAAAGTAGGAAAGGGTAAGATGAACCTAAAACCATCAGTGGAGACAAAGAAAGCGACACAGAGGGGGACACAGAGGAGGGCCGGGGACTTTTATTTCCTTGGTCACATGCCTTTTATCTTTCTGCCAATGCACCAGTGCAGTGTTGACATAATTTGTGATGTGATGAGAAAGATATGGAATTGCCTGTCTGCACAGAGCGGAGCTGGCCTTTTATTTTTATATCCTGTCCTCTTCTTGTTTATGGGGTCCACAACTTATGGCTTTGGCTTTTCCAAGTCGTTCAGCTGCACGGAGCATAAAAACACTCGGTGAGAGACCGGGCCCGCCCTCCTGCAACATAAATACTGTGAATTATAAACTGTAGCACGGAGGGAAAAGCTCAAAGTGAAATAACTTTAATGAGGTTTGCAAGTGTTGCGAGTCATTAATCACTGCTGATCTTCCACTCAACACTTTGTGACATTAATTAAAGAAATGCAAAAATAATCTGGCACTGTACTGGTGAGTTACAGTATATGACAGAGAGCTCTGATTGGAGGGGATTGGGGGTGTTCAGTGAATTAGCTCCTTTGTTGCTGAATCATGTGGACTTGCAGTGTACTGAATGTGACAGCAGAACAATGCATCTGGCCTACAGACTGATGCTACTGCAAGGGCACTGCAAGGGGGGGGGTGACGGGGTTGGAATTGGTTTCCCATCGTGCTACCACCTAAGCTCTATGGGGTGTTTAATGAACACTTTAGTTGTTATGAAGATTGTGTTGCTTTTTAATAATATCATTTGTTTCTGACTGTGACTATAGTGTTTGTTGTTGTTTTTACATCTAAATTGCTTTAGCTTGAAAAAACCTCAGAGTACAGTGCAGAAATTCAGCACTTAGTGCAATAACATGGCTCCTTTAATATGCGTAGATTAGTATGGCTACAGCGTGTTAGTCTCTTGGTTCTGTTTTGCTTCTCCAGAGAACTTTCCCATGTCCATTAAAAGCGAAAAACATCTGACAATTTGTGACGCCGTTTTTGACTGTTGCTTTAAAAATGGGTTTGATCTGAGCTGCCTAATTGATGCAACGTGTCACAGCTACATTTCCATGATTGTTTTTCTGCACCAACATACCTTTCAATAGCCATCTAATGTATGTTTGGCTGTCTGTTTTTATTTCCCCTGTAATGAAAGTGTGCCCTTTGTGTCATCCCCTTTAAGTCACCTGTAATGCATTTAGAGTTTCACAGCAAACTGTGGCTATTTACAACCATGTCAGCTCCTTGTCACCTATTGGATTAGGGTAAAAGAGAGGAGATAGCTATAGGGGGAAAACACACACTCACACACATACACGCACACACACACACAGACACACACACTAAAAACAAATAAACACAAGGAAAGATCACTGTGCTCCTGATTCTGTGTCTTCTTTAATAAAAAGCCAATGATGATTTGAGCTTGCTCAAAATGATTCACAAATAATTCACCAGTAATGCTTCGACTAAGCTGCCATACAAATGACGGCAGGAGGTAAGTGGGATGGACAGTGAAGCAGGAAGGAAATTGGTAAGATTGCATGGGCTTCATAAAACCCACAGAGTATCAGCATGAAAGCCCCACCATGTGCAAAACAACACAATTAAGAGGGACGCTTAGCTTAATCAGTGAATGCATCATGCAAATGATGTTTTTTTTTCTTTTCTAAACCTACTTTAATCTTGGACGTTATCACAGAATACAAATCAGGGACTTAACTCTAATGAAAGGAGGAGAGAGTGAAGAAGAGAGACAATGGTACACAGAGTTGGTGCTTTAAAAGAAAA
>VOQJ01013171.1:7896-24052 GCA_015052665.1 Apistogramma diplotaenia
TGTGAGTGATGGAGATGTTGAAGATGACGTTTATCTTGGGTACAAACAGAACCTCTGTGTACTTGACTTTGTGTCAGGGATCTCTGAGCCCCTTCTTGTCTGTGATGGTGATAGTCTCACAGATCAATATAACCAGTCTGTGAATGAGAGGGCAGGTGAAACAGCGAAGCTGAGAAAGTAGCAGAGAAAGGGTGGATGAGTTTAAATATCCGGGGTCAACCATCTAAAGCAATGGGCAGTGTGAAAGAGAGTAGACAGGGTGGAGTGGGTGGAGATGAGTGTCAGGGGTAATTTGTGACAGGACGACTACAACAAGAGTGAAAGGGAAGGTTTGTAACATGGCAGCGAGACAGAGACAGGCGGCCGAGCTGAAGATGCTCAGATTTTCATGGGGAGTGAGCCGGACGGACAAAATTAGAAATGAGTAGCACAGAAAATATTCATGGATGTAGTGAAGGAGGATATGCAGAGGGCTGGTGTGACAGAGGAGGACGCTGGGACGGGGTGAGACGGAGGCAGGTGATCTGCTGTGGTGACACCTAAAGGGAAGATTTGAGGACTCAGCTGGTTTCTCATCACACCTGTAATCACTCAGTATCGTTACTCACTTTGGTAACGATAAAAGCAATAAGCACTACAGGACATATAGTGTAAATTACATCAATAATGTTATTTCAATTTAATGTTGATTTTTTCTCATTTTTTAATTTGAAATAAAGTTATCAACAATTAATGATGAAATATTTCCAATCAGAGTAGCAGTTAGGAAAAACTAAAACCAGAAGAATAACAGATTTTTTTTTATTAGCACCATATTTTCATATTTCTTCAGTTCAGCAGGGTTATTCACGTTTCTCCAAAGGGAAGTAACGGTTCTTCTCAGTCACATCAGCATCCGCACACAAAAGTCAGAGTAAAAGTAGAAAAGGACTCAAGCATCACCTCCTCAACATCACTTTTATTGTCCTCTTTTCCTTGCAGTAAATTCCAGATCGTCGTCATCCAGCAAATATGACCCGGAGATCCTCAAAGCTGAGATCGCCACGGCCAAAAGTCGGGTAAGACCATCTCCATCCTGAAACTCTAAGTTCAACACATCAGTCCAAATACTCACAAAGACATTACATTTTAAAAAATATATAAACCCGCATATGCGGGGTCATTAGTCTACAGGCTTTTATAACAAAATTAGGAAAATAGCATGCGGGAATAATATTTATCCTAATTTACACACATCAGAGAATGATCTACCTACTTTCTTTAGAGAACGGTTAAACTGTATTAATGCAGAACGTTTGCCGGTATTTTTGTAACTTCTTCAGTGTTTAAGTGTGCAGGGACAGCAGGCTGTTAGGACACATAACACAAACCTAACAGTTGCAGTTCTAATAAAAGAAAAGATCAGCAGGTCTTCTGGGGCTGTGCAACACTGATGTAAACCCTGCTGTTGTTCACCTTGAAAGGGAAAAAAGAAAGAGCTTTACACACACACCTCCTGGCTGTGGATCAAATATGCACCGGAGAGTCACCTGAGTCACACTCTGGCCACGCCCCCTCACATGATCATGAGTTTAATTGATGTAAAGTGGCATGACTACATACCAGACTAATTCTTCCCTCATGGATTGTGTGTGAATCCCCTGTTGTATTATATGTGTGAGAGCTCACCTGAAGGTGGACCCATTTTTTTCCTGTCTTGGACTTGCTGGAGCCACTTTGCATGATTCACAGTTCAGAATAATCCTGATTTAGCTCATACTGGGCATCAGTTTGGAACATTTCACAGTCATACACACTACTTTTAAACCAATTTTATCCTGATTGGTTGCCCCTCAAACTACCTGAGATGACTATACTAGGGATATCCCTTCTCTAGCTGCAGTCACACAGTATCCCCGGACCAACTCACCTCCACTGGCTCCTTTCCCCCTCCCCTTCCCTTAGCCTATCCTGTGCTTGTATGTGCTGTTTGCTTTTGCTGAGGTGTTTTTTTTTTAAACCTTGTAAGATGGTCACATGAGCTTAGTACGAGATGATTTTTTTAAACCTACTTAACCTTCTGTTATCTGCTTTTGTTTTCATTGCTAAACAGTAGCACTGGGCCTGACGCGGCAGCATGACCACAGACATCTGTCCCCTGTGTTTGTGTTTGTTGTTGTTTGTGTTATGATGGGTGTTCTGAAACTGTAATTTCCCCTAGTGGGATCAATAAAGTATCTAGCTATGTAATCATAGAGCTCCAAGAGTTAAAAGACAAAACAAACTGTCTAAAAGGGTTTGTTTTAATGGTTTTGTCTTAGATACTCTCTTTTAACTCTGAGTTTTACTCCGGTTTGAGTAACATACAGAGCTCAGCTGTTCCTGGGAAGTATGGAGCCTTCATTTTGTGAATTAAACTGTGACCCATTTTTAAAGATGTACATCCGAAGGCTTTGGTCCTGAGCTCGGCTTTCTAACCCTGACGGTGTTTCTGTTTGCTTTGTTTCAGGTGAACAAGCTGAAGCGGGACCTGGCCTGTATGAAGCAGGAGCTGCAGTTTAAAGAGCAAGGCTTCGAGACGCTCAAAGAGTGAGTTTTGCATCCGAGCGTCTTCATCCGTGCTGCTGTCCTGTCGTCGTTCGGGGCGTATTAACTGAGTCTGTCGTCCTTGCTGAAGGGCAGCACTGACAGGTGTACTCGCGAACAGGCAGCTCTGCGATTTGGTCCTCACCTTTTTAGGCTTCTTATTTAATTTGGTGTGCAGAGCGAGGCGGTCAGAATCTGACTTGAATAGAAAGTGTTTGTATGACCTTCCTTCAGTCTTTGCAGTCTCACAGTTCAGTGGGGAGTTTAAAGGGCAGACAGGTAGATTAATTCTACCCTGAGAGAAAATCTGCAGGCATGTCCTGAAGATTAATACTCAGCTGTTCAGATATTAGTTTGCTTGGCAGGTTTTCACTTTTTCATTTCGGTTTGCACCAACATTTCAGCCAGAGAGGAAGTTTATTGATGTCAGTGGCTGATGTTAACCTGCTGTGTCCTGTCATTTTTGTCCTGTTCAAAGATGGTGTGCTGGAGGGCTGAAATACTCACACAGTTATTATTTATTTATAATAAAGATGTAATTTTTATTTCCCTGGCACAGAGGGAGCAGTAAATCACGGTTTCCAGATTTTGCAAATGAAGAAAAGCAGTTCTTGAGTTTCTCTTTTTGATGTTTCATTAAATGTTGCAAAAAAAAAAAGTAAAAAACTGGCACATCATTTCCTACAAGATTAGTATCTTGTTTGGTGAAATCTGGAGTGTTTTATGTACTGCAGTATGGAATATTACATTGGATTATCATAAAAAAAAACCTCTACAGTCATTACAAGTTAAGATCCCAGATTAAAAGAGCTAAAGATAGCTTTCCTTCTGTTTATGTTGTGGCTCCTCATTCACACTAAACTGCCGTCTGTGCCTTGAGTTTTATTTATAAAACATTTTTAAGGTAATGGTTTTTAATTGTATTCAGCTTTTCCTCATAAGAGAACAAAATAAACCTGCATCAGCACCTGAAAGAGGTTAACAGGGAGCATCTTATGGCTGAGATCAAGTCTCTGACAAGAAAAGCATGAACCCATCTGAATTAAGATCCTCAGATACTCACCGCCATCATCAGTTTGCTGTTTGCTGACAGGGGTTTTCATCCTGTCTCTTATCTGTCATTGTGTTATCCCCTTCTTTTATCTGCATCACATCATGTTATCACAGAGATAAAGCATCCATGACTTCCATCTGTGCATTGGTTGGAATTTGCCCTTCTGTGTGTGTTCAGAAATGTAAATGTAAAAGTGGAGACTGAAGTGGTGTAAATGAGCCGCTGCTTATCGCCTCAGTTGTTATCACACATTCCTTCTGATCATTAAACTCCTCTATCAGGAACAGTGCAGATTTAAGAGGGAACACTCGTTTCTTTGACCTAATTCTGCCCTTCTGAAACCATCTGAATGTTCACTTAAGTGTCCGCGGCTTTTTTTGTGTGTGTGTGTGTGTGTTCATGCGCTGCTGGTTGAACCAAATAGGAATGTCCGGTCTGTTTGTCTTGCCCCATGCAGAACAGTGAGAGTGTCAGGAGGATTAAAGAGTGGCTGAGGCCGAGCGGTCGAACAGCATTCCTCCTTGACTTTCCCCTCCCCTTCCACTAGTCGTTCAGATGGCGTTCAAACAGCCAATCGCTGTGCGCAGAAATACGAATCAGCTCAGACTGGAATGCAGCCTCACTCTCGGCTCCTGATAAGATTTCACTGCCGCGTATTAGACTGAACGTTTGAGCAGGAAAGAGGAACACATGCAAGCCAGAAAGTATGCAGGCTGCCCGTAATTTGTTTAGTTTTATTCTTTGAACCATTTCCCAAAAAATGTATCTCTTAAGGGTGAAGATGCGTTGTAGCAGATTTAGATTGCTTCCATCTGTAGCTCTGTAGCAAGTGCACACAGTATTAAATATAACATCCAAATTCAGTAACCAAGCTGTTCCATCAACATTATCCAAAAACCAGGACAAGTAAAGGATAAAAAGTACTGGACATGACTGGTTTCCTGAAATACATTTTTTAGCTTGAGGAAAGAAGGTATGTTTTGCAACTCTTGGAGAGCTCCTTTCATGGACTTAAAGGAAAGGCAAGATTGTGCAAAGGCAACTCTTCTCTTACGCTACAGTCACACTGGGGAAAACAGCAGTTGGAAATCGCGGCACGACCGTTTGAAGTGAAGTCGTGATCTCGCTGCTGTTGAAGACAAGGACCAGTTCTGCGACCAGTTGCAGTCAGGTGCTGTCTTTAGAACAACACTATGTTTGTGACAAGCCATTTACTGAGATTAAAATCGCTGTTTACGTCTACATAAACAGAAATTCAAGTCAACACCTTAGCCAGAACATAATAGATTTGAAACATAAATTCATTGCTGCAGGTTGGGGATTTAACTGCAAAATGATAATCCCATAAAGCTAGAATACAACCAATCGGCAACCAGTTGAGTCAAGTCCATCACACAAGTTGGAGTCATTGTCACAGACTGACTCAGATTGATTGTAGTGTGTTGGCAATCTGCGGTAATCTTCATAAATTAGTCGGCTGTTATTTGAAGTCCATCAACAATCTGTTTGAGGGCGACTGTAGAATGTTTGGAGGCAAGTTGCCTCCTCCTGTGAAATCTCCTCGTCTTACTGTAACTAACAGCAGTATGCAGCAGCCGAACACTGAAATGAGGTGGAGAGAAAAAAAATTATATATAAGGTGGAAGCTGAAGTTGCTTTAAACGGAGAAGAGTGATTTCTGTTATATTTTTATCATAAAAGATCTAAACTGGCAGGACTTGTGTTCACATTAACCGGTTATTGTAGCGTGCTAATCTGAGGTGTGTGTGTACACTGTCTGAGATACACCACAGGCTTAGTTGAACCTTATAGAGATATTTACTTAACAAAGCGATTTTCATGAAGTGAGCTGCCTATGAGGTGTGATTAGCCATTGCCTACATATGTACCATTTCCAAGTCCAGTACCTTTGCCCACACCAGTCTAACAAACTGCACTTGGGGGGTCAAATCGCTCTGGTACATTATGAATCATCCTTAGACTTGAAGTGAAGTTGGTTTGTGAAGGGTCCAGCAACTAGTTTCAGTCAGGATTTGTTTGAGGTGAGAGATGGTTTAATTCTTTTGGATGCTTCCGAAAGGCAAATGTTTACCTAAACAGAAGCAGGAGCTCTTGTTGTCCAGGTGCAGGGGAGCTGCAAAATAAAAACCCTGACTCTACCTGCCAGTTCAGTAAACACTCCTCTTGGGTGTATAAAACATGTACAGTATGCTCTGGAATTTCACTTTGTTGTTTTCTTTGTTCAGATTCTGTAAATGTAGAGTGCACATCTAGATTTTAATTCTGGAGGCTCATAGCACCGCTTTCAGTGAGCGTCGGTCCATGTTTGAGAAGGATTTTGAGAGGATTACTTGTTCCCTCAGCCTGTTACAGACAAGTGCCTCCCTCCCTACTCACTTCCTCATTCCTGCTGTACCTTGTTTTGTCCCTTGCTCTCTCTCTGCCTGAACCTCCCTCCCCTCTTCCCTCTCTGAAGAATGTGGACAGGCTGGTTGTTCAGATGCACGCATGACTTACCGATGACGGGCTTTACACGGCTGCTGCTGCCTTCGATTGCAGTTGCGGTCTGCTCACAGCCATGACCAGGATCCCAGGTCTTACTTGGATCTTGAACAAGCATTCTGTCCTTGTTTTAGGACTGCTGTGCTCAAACCTCCTCTGTCCATGTGGAGGTCAGAAGCAGCAAATTACGTTTAATTATTGAATAATCGACTAAATGCTTTGTTTTTTAAAATGTTCTTTTTAAAAATAATTTTTTTTGATCTGTCAGTAAAAAATGGAATAAGTCATTCCATTATTGTCTATTTATATTCCAAAGGGCCATTATGAGCCACATCTGTGGGTAGATTAGAGGATGGATTAAACGCTCATATCCTGAAAACTTCTGTTCTATCAGCTTTTTCACAGGAAAAAAATAAAAATGAAGTTCTCACAAACACTTCAATCTAAAATCTGTTTGGGGAAATTAAAGGATTAAGCATTGCACACCTGAACTTGTACTGTGCCTCCCTGAACGCAACGTAACGTAGCATGTGAGTACACAAATGTCCATTAGCAGGTCTAACCATCCGGTGCATTCACTGCCTCCTGTATGAACTATCCAGGTAGCTGCCCCGCCTAAACCACACTAATCCCAGTAGAGTTTATGATGTAACCTTATGGACTAGGCTGTTTCAAATTTTTGTTGGGACAAATTGATTTGCACTGATGCATTCAGGTCAGTGAGTTCACTAGTGAAGCAGACAACAAGCAACCTGTTGATTTTTACAACTGAGGATGAGTTTGAGTCTTTTATCACAATTTGGCTGCAGCCAGCTACCTGTTCCGTGCAGGGGGAGTCTGAAGGACGACGCAATAAATCCTCTAATAAACAATGCAAGACTATTAGACATTAAGCTGCCCAGCAGCATATGAGATAATAAAAATATTTGTTTGCTCACTAACGCTTGATTTATTGTCATGAGTGGAATCCAAACATCATTGGTATTTAAACGTAATGTGCCTCCTGCATTGCTTTGCTCTCAGAAGTGAAGATTTGTATCTGCAAAGACCAGAGATTCAACAGCACCGACTGTTACTAAAAAGTTTCAGAACATATATGAACTTTCGGTATCAAAAGGTCAAATAAGTGAAACTAGAACTTTAGCCTGCCACTGTATCTTTGTGCTAGAAATTTTCAGCCTTGCGTAAGTCTGGATTTGGTCCTTGACAGAGTTTGGCCCAGGTGAGCGGTTCAAAAAACATGTGTGACGACAGTGAATGAGTAATGCTGCCAGTGGAGCTCTTCAGCAAGTCGTAATTCTATTTTTAATGAAACTTGTTGAGTGACTGAGCGTAAAATTCTGTGGTAACACTGAGCAGCCCTCTGTGTTTGAAAAGCATGTTGCTGCTCCAGTTCCTGTGCCAGTAATAAAAATGAAGCTCATGTAAAGTCACTGGAATGATGAAAGTGCTGCGTTTTAGTTTGTTTGTTTGTTCTGTTACGAGTTGCTAAATTCAGTTCAACTCAGTTTTATTTATATAGCGCCAAATCACAACAACAGCCACCTCAAGGTGATGGTAAAGACCATATAGTAATATAAAGAAACCCAACAATCGGACATCCCCTTCTGAGCAAGCATTTGGTGACAGTGGGATGGAAAAACTCCCTTTTAACAGGAAGAAACTTCAACAGAAACAGGCTCAGGGAGGGCCAGTTATCTCTTCTTCTTATTATCTGCTGTGAATAAATAAAGAACTGTATGACCAACATCTATAGGTGCTGCTCACATTGCTTTCTAACTGACTTCCATTTCCTGTCTCCTTACCTTCGTCTGCCTTCAACTCTCCATCCTTCTCCTCCTCCTGACTTCCAGGATTGACCAGAAGGTGTCCAACAGCCCATCTGGTTACAAGCTGCAGGAGGCCCAGGCAATCCTCAGTGAGGTGCGCTCCATCCGGGATGCCATCAGCTCTGGGGAGAAGGAGAAACAGGAGCTCATGCAGGTAAAACTGAATGTGACTAGTTAGCATTTGAAGCCTGGACTTCTGAATTGTGTGGCATGTTACACATGACAAACACAGCAGGCTTCACGTCGTATTTACGACTTATTGAAGTTTTAGAAAACCGTTATTCAGGAGTTTTCGGGGGATGTACAGTGCTGTGAAAAACTATTTGCCCACCTTCCTGATTTCTTTTTTTTGGTTTCAAATGACATGCTTGAGTTGCTCTAAGCAGAACAGGCAGCACTTCGCAAATAAACTATAGAACTGCTCTAGTGGCCACTCAAACAGTGATAAGTGGTTCAACTTCTACTTGCCACTGTTCAGGCCTGCTTGTTGGGATTTTTTTCACCAAATAAAAATTTATGAAATTCTCAACCCTTAAATACCAATTTCAATAAGTATTGCTTGTCTTAATGTTCAGAAATCCACCTGTAAAATTGGCAGATGAGGTCTGTGCCAGGTGACCGTTAATGTCAGGTGACCCACATGTTTACATTTCAGCAGATGATTGAGCAGAGTTGCTCTTGGAGCTAAAAATGAACCATCTTTACCTTATTCTTAAGTACAAGCTACAAGTATTCTACAAGTATTCTACAGGTCATTGTCAAATTCATGAATTAAAAGTTACAGTTATGCATCATTTCACTGCTTTCAAATGAAGTTTCAAAACCTTTTCCGTTGGAATATTTTCAACAGCTTTTGAAGTTTTCTTTAAAATCAACCAGGTCTTTAAACCCGACCAGTTCTCTCCACTGTGTGCCGGACCATTGAAACTCACCTCAGCCAGGATCCGTCCTGGCGACTTCGTGACTGTTGCATGTATAATTAGCAGTTGGTCACCTGATCGTGATGCGACCTTCTGGTTGGCTGCTGGTGTAAACAAAGCCATGTGCTACATTCAGGGTTTCCGTTCGAAAACTGAGATATTTTGATATTTTTGAGGCCCCTCCCCCCCCCCAAAAAAAAAAAAAAAAAAAAACAAAAAAAACCCCCAAAAAAAAATTTTATATTTTTTTGGCCCCCCCCCCCCCCCCAAAAAAAAAACAAACAAAATATCACAGAAATCCCACGTTGACCTTTTTACAGTGCCACAAACTTGATCTTGTAAAAATGTAATATAGACATGATGAGAAAATGGAAATAAATCTGTTTAAATATACTTTCTTGCACTTTTGCATAGGCTGAAACTGTTAGAGCCATTGACCTAAAATTTAGCTTCTTTTTGAGAACAAAATGCAACAGACTAACCCCTAACCTTGACTTTACAGTGACTTAGAAATTTTGTCTGTTGTTTTTAGCGTTGCTTCAGTGAAATGGTTTTCACTTTGTCAAAAACAAGTCAGGCTGCCGTCTCCACACTCGGATCTCAGTGGACCCAGAATCATTAATGATGTCAGACTTAAGTGGATATCTTGGATGTGACGTGGAAGCAAAAATGCACTGTTAAGGAAACAAGTCCATCAGCTGTGGTGGTTTTTGAGAGTATTCATTCATTACATTACATTTCATATTACAGCCTTGATTTTGAATGATGCTGTTTAAACAGTGTTTTAACCCACTGTTAATTTACCGATGGACAGATGACTTTAGGATAAGTTGGCGGTTAAGGATGATGCCTGGAAAAGCTCGAGAAGCAAACACTATTATGCGTTTAAGATGTTTTCATTTCTTTAACTTGAGCACATGCTTTCATTCCACCTCGCTGCTATTATCAAAATAATAAAGATGTGTTCACAAAAACATGTTTATCTTCATTTTAATCTAAGGCCGTTTTGAAAAGGTCTTGAATCTTGAAACGTGGCTCCTGTACAGCTTTAGGTCCTGGTAACTTGTTTTTGTGGCTCTGAAACATGTTCTGTAGTTATTTACACAGTGAGTCACGCTGAAGTTAACAAGCCTAGAGGCTGGGATGTATGTTCAGTCGTTTAAAGGCTGCATTGAATATGTTTTGGTCTGTTTTTCTTCTCTTATAGTTTCAGTTTCTAGTTTGCTGTTTTGCATGAGCGGCTGTCACTCTGTACTCCTTTCTGATGTGGACTGGTATCTCCCAGCACTCACTTCACTCCCCCATGTCCTATCATTGCCGTATTAACTCATCCACATTTCCTCCACGGCTGCAAGGGAATTAAAGTTGCATGATGAGGCTGAGGGTTTGTTTACAGGTGCGCATGAAGTGCATGGAGATGAATTTGGAGTGTTTGATGTGCTTCATCTTTTTGGGCTCTGATGCAACAGCTTGAAAACGGGATTTTATGGATTTTCTGCAGTCTGTCAGCATTTGAAACACAGTATTGTAAAGACTCACTCTGACATGCATATATAGATGCAAAATATCAGGTGTAATGTGACTGCAGAGTTTGGAGGTAGGAGGGGGAAATGTGTTTTCAATAATAAATAATCTGCTGCCTTCCTCCTTCTGTCCGTCTCCCTCTTCCTCCCCCACTGCCATCTGCAGCTGACAGCTCAGTCTGTCTGGTTGTCTGTTCTCATGCGTGTTTGTGAGTGTGTTCATATTATCATATCTTCATGTAAACAAGCCACAAATTTACTTCTGAATAGTGGGTAAATATAAGAAAGTGGTCACCAGTAGCTTAAGTGTGTTTTTGCAGAAACACTCCTGTGTCTCCTCAGCTCTTTGTTTTTGTTGGTGAAACCCTCAGTCAGGCAGTGAAACCTGGCATTTTGGATATTTGGATGGAAGCCTCACTCTTTCACTTGGTTTTCTTTGTTTGGACACCTCAGTGCCACTCAAGGCAGATTCCAGCAGGATACTGCAGAGAATTCGGTGCCTTTTACAGTCCCCACATCTGAATCCAGATGTGGTTAAACTGGAGATGGTAGCATCAACATTCAGCTGACAAATCTGCACAAAAGATGTCACGAATCAGCCCTAAATTATTCTGATTATTGGATTTGAAAAGAAATGTTCAGACACTTCAGCTGTCAACATGCGGTGCAGGAGCTTTGTGGTGTTTTATGCTTTAATGCAGCTAAAACTGAAGGTAAATCTCTGGGAATTTTATGTACTGTTATTACAGAGGTGTTTCATTGTTTTTCTGCTCCATATAAAAGTATGGATAAAGAATGCATTCCTCAGCGCGCTTCAAAACGAACCGCAGCGTTCATCGGGGTCGTAAAGATAAAAGGAAACGCTGCGTCGGCCTTGATGGCTGCAACGCAAACACATACGCAGTGTCGCCTTTTTACTTTTACAGTGTTGGTGCTTCACACCTGCCCTTTGCCCTGAGCAGCTTTCACTGAGTGGCTCTGTGCAAACAGGCTTCATTGATTCCTCAAAGCTTCAGTTCTTAAATGATCAAATAAAAGACTTGAGGGCAAAGGTCAGGCCAGGAATGTTAGGCTTGAAAATATTTCAATTACACTTCTCATTTAAACGGCCTTTTTCTGTGTTTTAATACTCTGACTCTGGTGGTACATTATTAGAATTTGGTATGAGATGACAACATGTTTAGAAGAACCAAACTCTTTGTCCCAAAACAGCCCAATAATATGGGACAATCTGAATACCATCCCAGGAAGATCCGATACTCTGGACTTCTGAACGGCTCAAAAATACTAAGATTTATATAATTGAAGCTCTGAATTTCTTAATTTGGTGAACAAAATATTTCAGTTTTATTATTTATTCTTTTTTTTTTTAACATAATCAAACTGTATTTGTATTTCATGCAGGTTCAAGACAAATTAGTCACATTAGACACATCAGGAGAAAAAAATATTTAAAATGGTCTGTCGGTACAACAGTGAAAATAAACACAGTAAAGTAAACGAATGCTTGGGAAAGTACATTAAAAAGAAAAAAGTACGCAGGAGTAAACACCACGATTAAGGTCAGACTTTGCATGAGTGTTTTATTTGAAGATCACTCTGGTTTATGGCTGAAAGTTGTTTTTCCCCAGCCTGTCCATGCTGGTGCCTCATTGGTGGATAAATATACTCTATAGACGATTGGTTGTTTGATAATTTTTCCCATTAGGAACACAAACACATGTGCTACTTAAAGTGCTGTTTGCAATTTGTTTCTTGATGATCCGATGGAGGTCAAAAGCTTAAATGTGCTGGTCTTTAAATGCATTTCTTCTCCATGCAGAACAAACAGGAACCAGGTGAACCTCCATTCTGTGTCCAGAAAATGTTTTCCCGCTTAATTTTCCTTTAAAAGTTCATGTTATCTAATAGTGAATTGAAGCTGCTGTTGTCTCATAAACATAATTTCCAAAATGCAGCTAAGCAGTCGATCCAAGTACAGTCCTGATGTTACCACTTTCCTCGCTGCACATCCTTCCTGTAACCTGTAACTCTGTCTCTGTTTTTGCAGAAACTGGCAGTGTTGAAGGATGGTTTCCAGCTGGACTTGGGCTCGCAGCAGGAGCTGTGGGGCAGCAGCCCCTCGCTCGCCAACTCGGAGCTGTCCATCCCACGGCTCTACTCCGACGCCAGCTCGCAAACCGACATCCCTGCTGAGGTACGTCCCCGAGCTGCATCTCATTTACACCCCCCTTTTTTTCTTTCCTTTTTCTAGCATCAGACCTTCAGTCTTCCCGAGTCCCGAAGCCCGTCAGTGTGTTAAACTGCTAAATGTTTTTGTACAGACCTGCGCAGTGAAACCCCCTAATTCAGTCCACACAGTTCATTTGTAATTAAAAATCATGAGCACAGTGATTGTGACTGAGCAAAAATCTATTATATTCTTCTCGTTTGGTGCATAAAAATGGTTGAGAGCTGTTATGTAACATTACTTCAGAATCTGAAACTTTCCACACAGTTTTCATTTATTTTTGTGACTAAATTGACTAATTTTAATATCATTGTTTTTTTCCCCAGTTCATGACCAGCAACAACAAACTGGCAGAGAAGGTTCGTCTGAGCCTGAAGTACGAGGAAGCCAAGAGAAGGTAGCAGCCACTTTGTCTTTGTGTGACGTACAGTCAGTGTTTTATCATGTAAAGATCACACAGTGCATTTAAAGTCCCCAGAGTTTATGACTGCAAAATGTACTGTATAGTTTGATCAGATGCTCCACTGAATCAGGTGCAGTGGGGATCCCGTGCTCCGAAATGCAGCCACTTACTCCCCTGATCACCAAAAACCAACAAAACACACATACTTCTATTTTTATTCCCTTGTAATCTTTGTGTTTCTGAGTGGTTTGTTTATGACCACGGCTGCTCAATATTTAAAAAAGTCAGATACCTTCTACAGCCACAAACCAGCTGCATTCAAGGAGATTTGGACAATATTTGTTGCTGAGTTACGCAAATACTGTGCTGTGTATATTAATGCGGCCTGGTCCTGATCTCTGTGTGCATGAACAGTTTTAGCTTTCAGAGGCAGGTGCCATGTTTGGCAGAAAGATTTATCCTTTTTGTGCATACAAAGAGCCGTCACAGTGTCGCTGTCAGTATTGGTGGTTTGGTGGTTTTCCTATTGGCTCCTCCCATCTAATAAAGGAAAGGGCTTCCCCTGGTGGGAGTCTGTATAAGCTGATGGTGCTCTTGAAGGCTCGGTTGATTGTCTTGTCGGGGCAGCACGGTGGTGAGGTGGTTTGCACTGTTGTAAGAAGGCCTGGGTTTGAATCCACCTTCACCGGGGTCTCTCTGTGGAGTTTGCATGTTCTCACCGTGTCTGTGTGGGTTTCCACCAGGTACTCCAGGTTCCTCCCACAGTCCAAAGACGAGCAGTTACTGAGGTTAGATTAATTAGTGATTCTAAATTGCCCACAGGCGTAAATGCGAGTC
This sequence comes from Apistogramma diplotaenia, assembly GCA_015052665.1. NCBI lineage: Eukaryota > Metazoa > Chordata > Actinopteri > Cichliformes > Cichlidae > Apistogramma > Apistogramma diplotaenia. The sequence continues at coordinate 21,760 of VOQJ01013171.1, forward strand.
TGTCTCTCTGTGTTAGCCCTGCAACAGACTGGCGACCTGTTCAGGGTGTTAACACTGTATCTCGCCCTATGACAGCTGCGATGGGCTCCAGGCCCCCCTGCGACCTTGACAAGGATAACTGGAAGAGAATGGATGGATGATTCTACTGTGGTTGTCCCGTTTACACCAGATGTAGCCAACAGATTAACACCTCTTTTTTTTATCGGCCTTCCTTCAGATTATGATTAATGAATTGTTACCGTCTCTCCCGTCTGAACCCTGCCTGAACTGAGCATAGCAACATAAACATGTGAGAAACGCGTACAGAGCCACTCTCATTTAAAACATTATTTCAGTTGAGTCGTTTTTGTCTGCAGATTTCTGACTTTATTAGTAAATAAAAATTTGTTTTTATCACAGTCTTCCACCTCTGTCATTATTATTATTATACCTAAGTGGGTGTAATACTTGGAATGATTGTCTTCAGTCTCTGGGGCTCCTGAAGGAAGTGTTTTATCATTTTTGTGAAACATGTTCAGATTGAATAATTTAAGTATTAAGTTTTTTTTTAGATGTGGCCAGGCGGAGGATTATTTAGATTTGTGATCATTTAGGATTATTTAGTGGAGGAAAAGCTGAAAATGTTTACCTCCTCTGAGCTGGTGTGATAAGTGATGCCAGATTGTGGTCCAAGTTTATCTCTGATCGAAACAACCTGCGCATCCTTTGTTTCTTCTCTCAGAATCGCCACCATCGAGGTGCAGATCGCCAAACTGGACAGCGAGGCGTGGCCGGGGTTGCTGGACCCGGAGCGGGACCGCCTCATCCTCATCAACGAGAAGGAGGAGCTGCTGAAGGAGCTGCAGTACGTCAGCCCGCGGCAACGGCTGCAGCCCAACGACGCCGAGAAGCTGGAGACTGAAAAGAAGCGACTGGAAAGAGATCTGCAGGCTGCTAGAGACAGCCAGAGCAAGGCGCTGACGGAGAGGTGAGCACACGCTTCTCTGCAGGGTGGTCCCTGTTAGCCAGAAACTGGGAGGTGAAAGGTCAGCAGGATTTTGAGATGTTTTTTTGCTTGACACTTTCACTCACTGTGGGTTAATTTTTCACTGCAGTTTAAAGTCCTGCACACACATTGAAATAGAAAATCCAGACTAGTAGAAGGGCGAAATTATTCTTGGTTCCATAAACTTATATTTTATTTTATTTCCAGTCCAGCCTGTAAACTGAAGAATACAGATAGTAAAAAACTCTGATAGGTGAGCCAGCTGTGGTTTCTCAGAAGAACTCAAATATATATATTTATACATTTTTACAGCAAACATCTTATTTTATTTTATCTATTTATTTATTTATTTTACTTTTTACAAATTTTAGAAATAAAATGTAAGAAGTTTAGAAGTAAAATGTCCTGTAGGTGTTTTTGAGACTACAAATCAAAAGTCCTGGGTTTGATTGTTGTATCTGAGCAGCTGTCCAAAGAAATCCACTTTACTCACACGTGGAAAAGAAAATCAGACACTAACTACTTAGTTACGTATTGTTTATAAAAACTTGAACATAAGGCATCATAGTGACATTCTTGGCCTTCATTTTGAGATTTGACCTTTGACCTTGACTCTTAGAATCAGGGTTGATTTGTACTAGTTTTTGTGAGAGTGAAAAGATGCTTCCACAAAACCTCCTGACTCAGAATCGCAAATTGGTTCCCACAACAGCTGCAGAAGTATTTTTAGTTAATTTATGTTTGCCTGCGTGTGACGCGTTCAGGGAAAAAAGGCAGCAACAGAAAATAAGCACGATTGTCGTGATCATCAGTGTGTGTTATGCAGCTCCAGCTTGGAGTAATTTACCTTTCTCAGCATGTACGGTGCAGCAGCGAGGAGACACCAAAAACTAATAATCAGTTCCACCTGGATCTGAGCTTTCTGAAGGTGGACTGAGGAGGAGTGTTATGGAGAAGGTCAGAGCGGGTGATGACAGGTGTCTGACATCGTGTAAATGGCTTCATTATTTCCTCATCAGCTGATGATACAGCTGACCTTTACAGATGTCAGCCTGCCCCAATGATTATTAAGAGTCTCTCTCTTCCTCATTCCCTCGTTACCCTTTCCAGACGTTTCTCCTTTTTCTCTTTAGTTTTGTACCACTTTCACATTTCCTGAATACCGACCGACTTCCCTCCTCCGACTCCTCTTCCTCTTGCTCTAACAGGACTCCCGTTGTTCCTGTTCAGGTCAGACTCTACCTGAGCTCAGACTCTTTGTGTCTCGACTCCTGTTCCTGTAACCTGAGAGGCTACAGAGCGCGCGCA
>VOQJ01013174.1:0-10145 GCA_015052665.1 Apistogramma diplotaenia
TTTGTCAAGTCTCATTCCTACAGTACGAGCATGTGGGGACATCCCACAGACACAGTGGGGTAGGAGGGTTGTCACACATCTCAACAATACAACTTTGTTTGCAGCTTCTGGAAATTTCTGTTCAAGTATATACTTCAGCTGCAAAATGAAAAGTAGAACATTTGCATCAATCTAGTGGGTGCTTTCTGGAAAGGTTTTAAACATAAAACATGCATGTGCAAGATGGCTCAACTGGATCAGGGGTGTCAAACATGTAGCCAGAACCCGCCCATCAAAGGCACTAATCGGGCTCACTGGATGGCTTTGCAAAATGTGAAAATCGCCAAGAAACAGGGCAGAAATACCCACAAAGACGCCACCACGGGCCTGCTTTACGTACGTAAGAGACACATCGTCAAACTAATGATTACATTCTTGTTAGTCAGCACCAGAAACGATTGCACGGGTTAACTATTAGGTCTGATGCTCTGCAGCCACCTGCCACTAGTGTAAAACAACCAAATGAAAAATGGGACAAATGAAAAAAACAACTAAAATATTGTTGAGAATCTGAATGGAGTGGAGTCATTGGTAAGCATGTTCTGCACAGGTGCACAGCCTGCAAAGAAGAAGGCTTCTGTTGCTAGTAGAAACATTAACCAACCATAATATGCGTGCAGTGCTGAGCGAAACACCACACAGCTAAGCAGCATTTAAAATACGATCTGTTTACTGAAGTACATGAATAATTACTTCAAATCACTCTTGAACACACAGACAGTATTTGACTCAACAGTGTTTAAGTTTGTCCATTAAATCGTGCCGAAGCACTTACTTCCCTTCAGTCCGGACGATTAGTCTGAAAATAATAGACTCGGAAAATATTCTTCAATCTCACTTTTCAAATCACGCTGGAAATGAAGGGCAGAATATGTCAAGGCAGAAGCACGAGAATGAACGATGAATAATGACACGTGCTTCGACTCAGACGACCCAAAACATTAGGCCCATCTACCTCCTGTGCTGGTGACCTTTTGTGTGCCATTAGTCGCCAAAACAAAGACTCTACAAGGCCCCCGAAGATGCTGTAGCATCGACGATCCTGCAAACGCTTCTGCGTCTATAAAACATTTGCCTTTAACATCACACTGATGTTTGTTTCCCCGTTTCATTTTCTTTGATCAATAACCTCGACTGTACGTCTGTTACTGGAAATGAAAATTGAAGTCTCTCACCTAAACCTCACCAAAGATCACACTCACAGTGATGGCATGGGAACCTTGATAAAGTAACATGATTACTGATTACTCCCTCAAAAAGTAATTTGACGTAGTGTTTTTGAAGCGCTTTGTCTCCAGCAGAGTGCACAATGAGCCATGATGTTGTCATCTTTAGCTGACACAGACTCCAAATATTCCCAGCTAGAAAACCCGCATCTCCTCCCTCTGTTGTTTACGTGCTGAAAATGTGGCTTAGTTGTCGCTTGGTCCAGACGTTACTCCCCGAGAGTGAAGGAGAATGCAAAAATATTCCTTTTTACTAGTAACGCACAGTGGCTTGGATAAGTAAAGTTAGATTACTCGTTACTGAAACAGTGGTCAGATTAGACATCACTGTTCAGAGAAGCACACTGAGCTAACGCTATTTTGGAAATGCAGTGATCTGACCAATTTGGCCAAAGTTTTCACTGACTGATCCTTCACCTACAGACTAATAAGAGCCAGATCTTATGTAAGAGTCAATGACAGTATTATTATAATCTGACATGAACTCGAGCTGGACTGAACTTGGATGATTAATACATATCTTCAAACACTTCCTGTGCTTTCACTTAACTTTGCTGCTGCGCTCACACATGCACACATGACTTACTGTTCTGGACCTCTGCACACCACGAGACACCTTCTGCCTCATTACGTCGTCAGGTCTCTTAAGTGTTAAGTACGGATGCATATACAGTGTGTGTGAGAAAGAGTGTGTAGTATAGCTGCTGCAGCTTTGTGTTTCTGTTTTCTTTGCATGAGTGTGTGGATGTGGCTTCTGTGAGTGTGATTTGTGAGTGTGCCTCTGTGTTAATTGGAGAGCTGTTGTCTTGAAAGATCATCCATTTGTCTCCATCTGGCCCTCTGGCTGCAAATACCTCCCTGCTACATCACACACTCCTCGCAGTCTCACACACACACACACACAGGCATGCACACAATTACATTTACTCACAAGTGAACAGCACACGCGCTGCTGTTCCTGCGCTTTAAAGACAATGCTTCCCATCAAAGCTGCCACTCAAATGCATTTTAATTTACATCTTAAATCAAATTTTGTTCTCCGTTTCAAAATATTTCTGCAGCCTTTTGGATGAAAGCCTTTAATACTGACTGTAAAGAGGAGGTGGTGGGTGTGCAGCGGGCCCACCGGCTCATTCTGAAGCAGACTCTCTTCTCATTTATTTAGCGGATGGAAAGGTGATGCTCGGCTTCTCCCTTAAAAACAAAACAGAATTGGCTCTTTCTTTAATCCAGTGTGAGTAATAGAGCCGCAGTCTAATATGAAGTAACTGCCATAAATGTGAGAGATGAGCCCCGCGCCGAAGCCGTGGTGATGAGGACAATATACGGCGTTATTGAGGGAGGGCGAGCGAGTCTTGTCTAATTTGAACAATGTTTATTCATAGGATTAGGCTGTTTGGCTGGAATGTAGGTCGTCATGTTCATGAAACAACATGGCAAACACTCTTGAAAGTGATGCAATATTAATGTCAATATGCCCGTCTCATTTTTCATCTCACTGTCACAGATTTCGTGGTTCTTCTTAAAGGCCCCCACACGCAAAAAAAAAAAGAAAAAACGTGCCGAGGCCTTTGAAGTATTAAATATTTATGCTTAAGACTTTAACTGCAGAGGCAAGGAAAGTTTACTTTAATTGAAATCAGATTTTCAATAAGACAATTTTGAGATGTGATTACATTGGTGTTACATGCTGGAGGGCATCAGGCAGGCAGCGAGTCTCAGGTAATGTTAGTAAGCCTTTTAAAAATGTCGCCCATCGTTTTAGCCTGAGAAACTAACCTTTGTGATGGCGCTTTAGCTCAGCTTGGATTTGTAGCAAAACTTTCCTCAACCAGATAAAGATAAGAGTGCAATAATTCTTTTGGCAATAAAGAAGGAAGACTTACACTCACGCTGAGCAAAGAGCACTAAAAGCTAAAACCCAAGGCAAGAGTCTCGGTGTAATCATTGATGAAGATCTAAATTTTACTGTCCACTTCCAAGTTATGACTCAGGCTTTATCCTGGCATCTTAAATTAGCAAAGCTGAGAAACATAGTGTCTAAGGAAGATTTAGAAAAGCTCATTTGTGCTTTGCGCTCTTGCAGGGTGGACTACAGGAACACACACACTTCACACACACTTCACACACTCCCAGTAAGAAAACTGCCGACGTGCACGACTCATTAAAAAAAAAACCCCATAGCTGCAGTCCTACAGCTCTACAGTTACGCTCCCTGATTCCTGCAGTGTGCAACGTGGCAAACGCAAACCAGGTTTTTGGGTTCTGCTTTCACTCCCTGTGTTTGCGTAGGCTCGTGCATCAATGCAAACTCAATGCCCACAGATTACTGAGGTGGTGAAGGTCACAACACCAGCGTGTGCTTTACATGTGCTCACTCATGAGGCTGCTAGACGTTGTGAAACTTTAAAACATAGCTGCTTGTGCAAACAACCTGTGGGGTCTTTTTCTGGGGAAGGATCATCTCAATAAGCACCAACAGGGGAAAAGCCATTAATTCAATTTTTAGATCCTTGCACTGGCCTCTTGTTAAATATATAACCAAACTGAACAAAATTCAGTGGTCCGGGCCCAAATCGGAGATATTTTTGCAGAGCGCAGGTCTGGTTGCTCTCTCCGATCCTCAGGGGCTGGTTACATAGTTGCATCCAGAGTTCGAAACCTGGATTTTGGCTTTTTTTTAAAAACGAAGCTACAGAATCAGTGTTTTCATTTACTGAATATACCAATTTACACACACTAGCTCTGATTTAAAGCTGTGCTATCTTTTTTTTAACAGTTTCTCTTTTAATTAGTATTTGAATACTTTTGTGCTGCTTTCATTTTAAAATCCTCCATGCATCACAGAAAGAACTTTGTTTGCCTTTGAATATGAATCGTGTTATGGAGATAACCTTATCTTAAAACCTTTTAACACAAAGCCTGTGCTGTAAACAGGGGACTGCAATATGAAAGAGGTCGCTATTCCTCAGCAGGGAGGGTTTAACAAAAGATGCTATCAAGTTCAAGCTGCTGAGTGAAGCGGATCATTCATATCAGGGAATAAAAGTCAGGACATCTCGACTTTTCAGGGCTTCGTTTTAAAATCCGACTCTCGAGCGAGTGCCCCCTTCTCTGTCACACAACAATAAAAAATAATGACAAATAACTTCAGCAATGGATGTGTTTCACTGTTTGTTGGCTATGTGGTTTACTAAAACACAAATAAAATTAATGTTTATAATAATAAGAATATGTTTCTTCAAGAAATTATTAGGATTATATTATAAAATCAAAATAAAAACACAATGCAGTGATTTGCAAATATAATAAACCTACATTTAATTCATAATAGAACAAAGAAAATATATCAGGTAAGATTTGAAAATGTATCGAGTTTTATTTTCTTGACATTTAAGGTTAGTTAAAAATAGTACACTGAAAATTTGATAGCAGCAACACACCTCGAAAAGCTGGGATGAGGTCAGCAAAACTATTACTATAACTAAATTATGGAGAACAGGTGAGTAACATAAATGTGTCTAAAAAGAGTTACTCAGGCATGCAGAGGTTCATCAATGTGCAAAAAATGAATTAAAAAACCGCGGGTCCGCATTAAATGTGTCGGATAATTTCAAAACATGTAAAATTGTGAAGACTTTGAATATGTCATCATCCGCACTACATAATATCATCCGAAGAGTCAAAGAATCTGGAGAAATCTCTGTGTGCAGGAACGAGGGTGGAGGTCAGTATTTGCATGGCTGTGATCTTTGGGCCCTCGGGCGGCGCTGCATTAAAATCAGGCACGAAACACTGCGCTGGCTCGTGCACACTTCCACCGTCTGCTTGCTGCGCCGTCCACAAATGTAGGTTAAAGCTCTATCGTGCAAAGAAGAAGCCACATGCAAACAGGACTCAGAACACCACAGTCTTCTCAAAGTTCATTTAAAATGGACTGAGGGGAAAGTGTTCTGTGGTTTTTGTTTTAACTCTCTAATACCTACAAACCTACTGGGGTTGGATTTGATTTTTAAAGAAGCAAAACTGTAAAACTAAAGCAGTCAGTGGTTAGCTGGTAGTATTTGTATGTGGGATGTCTACTTTTGTCTGATCTACACAGACAAAAGTAGACAAAACTAGGCAGAAATGGAAGGAAATCTTTCAGTGGATATTAAAGTGCATGTTAGCAGCATAATGGTGATGCAAAACCAGAGAGAAAAAAGAAGAATCAGTGAGCAGCCAAGAAGTCCACATCTATCTGATTTCTGTTGAAACGGAGTTGGCAGTGAATCAGTTTCATGTCTTATTCCTCGTGCGAGCACCCCCGTCTGCAGCACTAAAACGGGGGAGCTAAACGTCTGCACACATATCATTAAAAAAAACACACCTTATCCGATGCAGGCGGCTGAGCATTAAAGCGACTTTTACTTTCGCAGAACAAAGTTGCTCTACCGAATAGAAGTTCACACTGAGAACAAAAATCACCATTAAAAAGTAGCTGGCATGAAGCACAGCTTGGCAATCTGGCCAGTATCTGTCCTGTGTGGGAGCACGCTGAGGAACAACAACAACACATACACAACGGAGTCGAACCCATATGGTTTCTAAAGGCTGAAACAAATAACTCTCAGACCAAAGTCACCACTAGCAGATATGAGCTATTTAAAAGGGATTTGTTTAATCAGATCTGCAGCAACTATTTAAGAAATTATCGAACCTTCTGGTTCTTTCCTCCGTTAACTGATTAATTATTTGGCCAATAAAAAGACCTGCTTTTGTATGACTGGACCAGGAGTTTACCTATCCATTGTCTCAGTATCCATATCTATCACAGGGCTAACAATTAGAGACTGACAGCCACTCATGCTGACATTCGCACCTGCAGCCAATTTAGAATCGCTGATAATAAGCATTGAACAGGGAAACCGAACACGTGAGTTTTCTTCGTGTTCCATGCATGTGGCAGCTGAAAAATGAAGCCAGTGCTGAAGTTTCCAAACTGCAGTTCCTCTAATGACCATTTGGGGCTGCCTACAAAAGTGAGTCAGTCCCCATAGACTCCCCATGCCTTAAGGCCCGGCTGTTCACAGCGGAAGTAAACGTGTTTGCAGTCTGGTGCAGACTGTCAGATACTTTCCCCATTCATAACGTCACAGGAAATATATTAATAATTGGCTCTTGCTTAGGCTCAAAGTTCACAGTCATGGTTGCCTTAATAACAGACCTCTGATAGCTGTTTGCTGAGGCTCAACTCTGCGAAGGCAGTCACTAAACAGGACCCCTCATCCATGTTTGTGAAGTTGCTACCTTTAAGGGCATTTTAATGGAATTACCTAAGAAGTAATAAGGCTTGCAGTGCGGTGCCGACCGTCCCAGAAGTTTGTGCTTTAGCTTTGATGAGTGAAATTCTAGCCAGACGCAGACGCAGTTAATAAACAAAGCGCTGGGCAGCAACTAATAAGAGAGTCAGGAAGAAGGAATTACCAAACAATAAGGGAACAAATAAAAGGGACTCATATTGTTCACAGAAAGACAAAGCTGTAAGTTAGGCCTTAACTGAAAAAGCTAATAACTGCATTTATGTCTGTGCATTTAACTCTGTTTATGAATGCACCTGGCTAATAAAGCTTGCAAACATTAGATGATCACTGAGCACGCCGCATTTTTGACCAAATATGGTCACGCCTGGCTCTAAAAACCAACAATGAAGCCACAAAATCCAGACTCCTGGAACCAGCTGAAGGCAGCACCAATATCCATCTCTTACATAGCCCCTGCGATTTTCCATATCTAGCAACTGACCTCAGTCACCGGACAGCTGGCAGTAGCTAGATAGTGAGAAACATCAGTTCTAGACTGCAGCCTTACTGATTATGTGATGCCAGGTTCTGATTGGATGAGCATCGTCTAACATGTTGGTCAGGGATGGCTAATGACTGTAACCGGTACAGACTATGACTCATCATGGAGCAATATTAAAGCCATACCTACTGCTCAGCAGCATCGCTCAAATGTCATTCTGTAGTGACGTTCTTGTACACATGAGTATAATATGACTTATTATTGACTGTACAGTAATTTTATATCTTCAGTAACTGAAGCTATCCCCATCCGTGATGGGACCTCTTGCCATCGTTCTAGCAATCCATTACTTTTTAAATCTAATATCAGTCAATTAATGGCAAAGTAAGAAAAATAGAAACAAGTACAAAATGTGTAGATTTAAAAATTGAATTATGTTCAATTCTGACTCTCCAGGAGAGACTGTGTCAAACCTCTGCTTGTCGGTTTTAGCCCAACATCCTTCCATGCACTTATCACTTGACAACAGTAAAAACTGAAAGAGAAGTGGGAGGGAAAAGCTGTGTAATTAACCCACAAAGTACACTGTCGACTTCAAAAACCCTCTTTACTTATTCCTTCCTCCATCCCTGCCTCTATCTCTCTATCTTCCTCTCTTGCTGCCTCTCTGAAGTCCGGTTGCAATATCAGACAGCCTAATTAAAGCAGCACGTAATGAGGCAACAGAGGGGAGGAAGAAGAGGAGGAGGAGGAGAACAAGGAGGAAAGGGGTGGGTCAGAGGGAGAGGCTGAGAAGAAAGGAGTCATGATTCGAGGATGTCAAACTCCTATCAAAGGAGCGAGCTCTTCAGACACGCAACTGAACCTCACTGTAAATCTGCATGTTGGAATTAAACAATTCAAAAAAATGCGTAGCAGGAAAAAGAACTTTAAAACACTCACATTTAGATTCTTTTTCAGGGAGAAAAAGAGAAGAGAAGCCAGCGATGCCTGTGGGGTGCTAATTAAGACTGGCATTAAAGTCAGAGCAAAGTAACGTGCAGCCTAAGGACCTCCCTGGAGATGTCAGGCAGACGTCTGAAACATACGAAGCCACTCATTTTAAATTAGCTGTGAGAGAAAGGTGCCTGCGAGGGGGGAAACCTATGTGCATTTTACTGTATTATATTTGAGAGTCATTATTAAGCCGAGATGTGGATCCACCTGGATATTATCTATGGGTCAGTTCAGGGTATAACGAGAAGAACCCGGACCACCAGTTCTTTGACTTACTGTTGCTATTTTGTATCGTTTTTGTAGTTATTTTCATGTCATTGAACTAGTTTTTCATTCATTCTGCATCTCTTCCTGGTTGCTTTGTGTTGCTCTTTGCTGATGCTTCCTTTGGTTGTTTTGCATCATTTTATCTCCCTTTTAAGGTCATATGACTGCATTAATTTTGTGTCCATTTGTAGATATTTTTGCTTCTCCTTGTGGCCTCGTTGTATCAAGTTGTAGTTGTTTTGCATCTTTTTGGTCATTTTGAGTTTCTGTGAAGTAATTTCATATCCCTTTGTGGACATTTTGCATCTCTTTCTATTGTATTGCATCTTTGATATTGTTTTTGTCTCTTTGTAGTCATTTGATGTAACTTTATAGCCATTTTTATGCCTGTTTGTATCAGATTTGCTGGAGTTTACTGTCACTTTAAGGCTTTATGGTTGTAGTGCTTTTGCATTCTTTCTAGTAATTTTATATCCCTTTATGGCACTTTTGATTCTCCTTTCAGTCGTTACACTGTAGAGATGTGAGGTGTCTTTGTAGACATTTTGTAACTTGTGTTTATTTTGTCACTTTGCATCTCTTTGCAGTCATTTTGTGTCTGTTTATGGACGTCAGCTCTGTCTGTATATTCATTTTCAGTTTCTTTGTGCCCATTTTTTGTTACTGTGCGATGATTTCATGTGACTTTATTAAAATTTACTATTTCATTCCAGTCATTTCTGTTTAATTATAGATATTTTGTACCCATTCTTAATCTTTCTGTAATAATTATCTTTTTTGTGGTCATTCAAATTTTTTTTTTTTTGCCAGTTACACATAAATGTTTAATTACTTTGTGTTTATTTGTGCACATTTTGTTTATCCTTTTTCAACTTTTTGTGTTTATTTTATGTCATTTATTATATTTTTCATTTTGATGACCAGTTTGTGTCATTTTGCATTGCTTTGATATAAATTTGGGCCCTCTCTGGGCATTTTGCATATTTTTGTTATGATTTCATGGACCATTATTGCAACTCTGCGTCTCTTTTAAGATTTTTTTGTCAATAATTGGACATTTTAGCTGTCTCTGTAGTCATAATGTAGTCATAATCTCTTTGTGTTCATTTTTCATTTTGTGATGGACTTTGTGTAAATTTATGGACTTTGTTTTCATTTTGCAGTGTAATGCCGTCCTTTTTCCTCTTCACGGAGCATTTTCTATCTCTTTGCGCCAAATTTGCATCTGTTTATGGTCATTTCTGACTCATTCTGGACGTTTAATCTGTGTTTGCTTGTTGTGTGTTTGTGTCAGGGATCATCTTCAGTAGGCTTGTTTAGTAAGTTATCCATTGATGTGAACCACAAAGAGGTCCTTTGCGGTCTTGGTTCAAGTGAAAACATGGGAAAAAAAATGTCTCTGAGTGATTTTTGACTCGGCCTTGTCTCTGCTGCATAGCTGATGATGAAATGACTTGAAAGATGAGAGACCGACAAAGAAAGACGGAGATACGGAGAAGCAGAGGGAAGAGACAGAATAAGACAAAGATAGGAGACACATGGAGACGCTGAGACAATAAGGAGGATGTTATTCCTGCATCATTACTTCAACACCCATTCTCCCTCTACTGTCTCATCTTTTCTTTTCATTATTATTCGCACTCCCTCTCATCTTTTCTTTCTATTATTCATCCTCTCTCTTCATGTCTCTATCATTAGTTTTTATCTCTCTGTCTCTCTTGCTTTCTGTTGTTCAGACACTCAGACAAATGAGCCATGAAATATTCGCCATCAAGACACAGAGAGAGTATGAGTGTGTGTATCTTTGTGTGTGTGTGTGTGTGTGTGTGTGTG
>VOQJ01013174.1:30128-53826 GCA_015052665.1 Apistogramma diplotaenia
CAATGAAAGACCGCAAACGTCACTATTCTGCATCCCGCTACAACGGAAGAAGGAAAAAAACATCGGACCATCCATGTTTACACAAAAAATCAGATACAGGTCACTTCAGGCTGCAGTGTGAACGTAGCCAGAGGAACTCGCTGCATAACCCAAATGCACTTGAGCACAATCTGACGGCTGGGCGTTCCCATTCAGGACCTTCTGGTGCAGAGAAAGAAATTATTAAAGCAAGTCGTCCAGGTCCTGAAACAGCGAAGCAGCCCCAGACCATCACACTACCACCACCGTGTTTGACTGTTGCTATGACGTTCTTTAGCCTCAGAAAAGTTCAGCTTTGTCTCGTCAGTCCACAGAACGTCTTGGGGACCATCAAGATCTTTAGATAAGTTCTTTAGTTGTTCTGGGTTCGTTTGTGGCCTCCTGGATGAGTGGCTGAAGCACTCATGGAATCATTTTCATTGGCCGGTCACCACATTTGTGAATAATGACCATCACTGTGGTTCGCTGGAATCCCAAAGCCTCAGAGATGGCTTTGTAACCCTATCCAGACTGATCGATGCTATTGACTTTGTTTCTCATCTGTTTCCTTAGATTGTGGTGCGATCACCCAAGTGTTACAATAAAAAAAAGAAAAAAAAAAGGATTTGTGATTAGTTTACACTAAAGGGTATGTCATATCATCTTGGAGTAAGATCTAGCCTTCATTCCCCTTTAAACAGAGAGGTAACATCATCAGTGATACAGGCGAGTATCATGTGTTTATACACATTTGCATCATGTGAGATGATTAGAATGTAATAATCAATCCTTTTCACCTGTTCTGTGAACAAACTGTTACACTGTTTCAGAGTTTAGGAAATTCATAATGACCACTTTTACCTTTGAAGGTGTCTCAACACTCGAGTAGTGTGCTTCGAGGTTTCCTGTCATTCTGTCCACCCTTCACGCTGTGTGTACACCTTCCAGGAAAAATCAGACTACATAGCAAACTTTAACAAACCCCACAGCATCTGTCTTCCAGCCTGTCTCTTTGTCCCTCTGTTTGTCCGTCCGTCTGCCCGCCTGCCTCCGTGTTTTATCTGTCTGTTTATGTCTGTTTATCTATTTGCTGGTGTCTCTGCCCGCCTCGCTGTCTGTCTGTCTGCTGTCATCTGTCTATTTGAGATGTGAACCCTCAGGTATATTATTATCATTGTTATTTGTGACACACACATGCACGGACACACACACACACACAGTACTTGCACACTGTATCAGTATCTCCGGTTTGCAGACAGCTTGCAGACAGTGCTCAATAAGTGAATTAAGCTGGTCTGGAGTCTCCTAAAGCTGACACAGGCTGAGTTAGAAAGCACATATAGACACGTGCACGCACACACACACACAGGCAGAGCAGATAAACAGGACTGATAACCCCACTTACCTGCCTCCCCCACAAATTAAACATTTAGACTCATCTTTTTAATGTATCATCCATTTGACCTCTTACATCTCCTCGCTAATACAGCACTAATACTACTGCTACTACTTCTACTAATAGTAATCACTCTGCTTGTCCTCCAGCGACTGAAGGAGCTGAAACAGAGGGAGTTTTACAGAGCACTGGCCTGCAGGAGGCAGAGGAGGCGCAGGGAGGAGAAGAGAGAGGAGAGAGCGCTGAGGAGACTCAATCAGCATGAAGACAGGAGGACAGAAGAGTGGTGAGCACCATCCATCACTTCTTCTTTTCCTTTCCCCCCCAGCCCATTTATTATATGTGATATGTAACAAGCTCAGCTATATAAAAGTGGAGAAGTAACTTTATTTATATTTTATGTTCAGCTGCCCTCAAATCAAATGAAAATGTTCTGCTTTATCATTTAACATCTTTTTAAGTGTTTTGATTGGATGAAAGGAGGATGATGTCATAGACTGCCTGTCTCCTTTAAATGTTCTTCAAACAAACCTTTACTTTGCATTTAAGTTCAGAAAATCCAAATCTCTAATGCTGACTATTAGTAATATGTCCTAAATGAACATGACTCTCTGCCTCATATTTAATTTGCTGTATTGTGGTCACACTGCTGGTAAAGGACACTGAATGTTACGCTTGCCTTCGTCATGTGACCGAACACTAAATGAAAACGAATGCCGCTTTGCATCAGCCGGAGGCTCATATAGGCATAATCAAGTGTTTTCAATTAAAACTGCAGCAATCCCCATTCCAGAGCAGATTTTCTCTTATCACAGCAGGAAAATTGACACATTTAAAAGTACCAGTGTGAATTAATGATGGCCTTGCATTTAAGAGTCTCACATCGTGTCCCAGTTGGACACCTCCAGTGGTATGCTCAGTGTGAACAAAATGCCAAGAGTGAATTATTACAGGATAATAATGTCTCTAATTGAACAAGACAACTTGTGCATTTACCAGGATTGCTGTGAGAGCAGTGACACAATACATGTAACACCTGAAAGCAATCTGTGAATTAGTGCTTGGAATCAAGCTTGCAGCGCTAGCTAGCAACTTTTGGCTAGTCAGCGCCTCACTGCTATTTCCTGTGTGCTCTAGTTGGTGACCTCTGAGAATAAGAAGCACGCGAGCGAGAGTTTATGTGGCAATCTGAGGCCCCAAAACAGTCGACACCACAAATAAAGCACATAAATAGAATTCATCCCACATTAGCTGTGATGTTTATACCCACGGGCGGCCTGCAGGGCCTCAGATTGAAGAGGATGGTAGCAAACAGTCACTAGTAGTGTCAGCAGTGCAGTGTAAACTTCTAGTCCTAGTTTAATCATTTTAATTTAAATGTGTAATAACCATTTAGAATAATTTCGCTGTACTTATTTTTAAAGTGTCTTTCTAGCTGCATCCAGACTGGGCGTGTTTGAGATGTTCTCAGTTTGTGTTGACTGAAATAATAAGCATGCTCTGCCATTATGTTTGCTCCATTATGTTTGCTCACCACTTACAAACCGCTTTCACTTACCAGTCCAGTTGCTCGAGTTGTCTCTTACTTACTATAATTTGATTAGCAAATCTAACGACATGCAGCATGTAATCGAAAAATTTAAATCCTTAAAAGAGTTGACCTTTTGGAGAAAAAAAAAGAAAAGTGTGTTTACGGGGAAAAAACATCTCAAAATTACCACAATTACTGCAACAGAAGCTCACTAAATATTGGGGGGTGGGATCTTTCTCGCGCCCGAACGAACACGAATGACTTTTCCTGAATGGTTCGTGTCGTTTTCACGTAGCTGCAGTGAATTACGACCATCAGATGGCAGAAATGATGAACTCGTGTGAGCCGGGTGATCGGTTACGGGGAACACCCCGCCATGTTTATGTCTGTCAGAGCTGCTTTACAGCTGCGTTTCCGTGTTGCTGAAAACTCAACAGAGCAGTCGGTTTGTTCATGTGCTGGTGGGAAGCTCCGATATCTGGGACTCTCGAGTGGGCTGCTGAGCAGTGTTGCTCTCACGTGCGGGTTGTCTTCAAAACAAAACAAAACAAAAAAAAAAATCATCATCAGAGGCCCAGAAACAGATGATGGAGGTTTGGCTGCTTCTCGCTCAAAGCATGTCATGGAAAAGGCTCATCTGGCGAGCTACCAAGCACAGAAATTGATTTCTCAAAATGTATACGATTGCACATGAATGCACAATTTGAGCTCAAAGCTGCAAGTCACAACCTGAGCACGCCCACGCAAAGTGAACATTGATCTCTGCCAGAAAATAGCCTCTGAAGACATGATCCAACATCCAACTTTTGGGTCAGTGCATTAAAGTTTTCTCGGTGCGTTCCTGAACTGGCCTGCGCTTGTTCCACAGTGTTGCATGTGAGTGCAAATGAAGCGGAAAGCCGAGCTCACTAAGAGCCTCTTTGGTCACAAGGCAATAAAATAGATTCTGTTGTGCTTAATAGGTATTTTCAGCACGGCTGTGAAGTGTTTCTGACCAATCGCGTTGCACGGCTGAACCCACTCACTGTACATGTATCAGTATCGGCTGTCATTGCCATTTTCAGATTTGCAACAATGCAGTTTGGCTCCTGGCACAAAAGGAGAGAGAGGAGAAGCGTGGCCAAATTGATTTTCAGCTGGATTTCAGCTCCACTCTCCCCCTACCCTCCTCAGTGCTCATCTTCTTGTTTCCTCACTTCATTTCTTCCTTTCATTTCCCCCATCTTCATTTCTCCTGTCCTCTCTGCCTTTATTTCTTTTAATTTGTCCCTCACATCTCCTCCTTTCCTCTCACCTTTGCCTCTTCTCAGTCTCTCCTCACGTCTCTTTTTCCTCATAATTTGATTGTTTTTGCCCTCTCGTTTTCTTTCTTATGTCCTTTTCCTTTCTGTCCTTGTCTCCTCGTTTCCTCAGCTCTTCATTTTTTTCACCTCACCTTTCTCATCTTCTCCTGTCCTCTTTTCTCCCTCCTATCGTCTGTATTTCTTTAGGTCCTCTTGATCTCGATTCTTTTTTGTAATTTTGTCATCCTCCTCTTCTCGGTTATTCTTTTTTCCTTTAAATTGTCTTCTACTGTTCTCTGACTGACTGTTCTTCCCATATTCATTCTCTTCTCCCCTCTATTTTTTTTGCTCTCCTCTCTTGACTCTTTATCTTTTCCATGTAATTCATTATCTGATCTGTTGTTGTGCTCATTTATTTCCTTTTTATTCTTTTCTCATGGTCTTAACACTTTGGTCTCTGTGTCCTCCTTCCCTCAGCGCTCCAGGTTCTGGTCCCATGTTCCGTTCCACCACGGTGGCGGTCGACTCATCCGATCAGTCCAGACCAGACATTGTGCAGAACTGCAGTGATATCCATCCAAGCAGCACTACGCTGGGAACAAGTAAGAGCTCTTACCACTTAAAAAGCCATGTACTAGGCTTCTTAAATACTTTATGAGTATGTGTTTGGTTTGGATGATGAGGATATCACTCTTGATATTGAGGGATTCAACAGCGTGTGGTCTGCTGCAAAATCGCTGAAATATCTTAGTTGACAGCAGACTCTGGAAACGAAGTGAACGCGCCGGCATCGCTGCACAAGATGCAAAATGCACATATATGAGGGTTTGTGGTTCCAGGGGATCCAATCTGGACGGTGCTTACGGCAGAATTTTAAACCAAAAATATTTGATTTGGGGGGAAATTAAGCTGTGAGTGGAGTTGTTATAATAAATCAACACAAACATTTGTCCCAAACTTCAACACTGATTAACTTTGATGCACAATTTCTTGCTGCTGACCAACTCTAAACCGTCTCAGCAGTGCTGACCTTTGTGCGAATGGTAAGCTTGTATCTCCAGAAAACATCATGAGCTGTGTCACACCACAGTGCATAGTTTTATATAACGATGCTCTGAAAGACTCTGAGGCCTTTTCTGTTGTGCATTAGGGAGTTTAATCATAAATGGCTGCATTTATCTGTGCTCCTCTGCAGGGAAGGGGCATGACTATCACTGTGACCAGGAAATACATATACAAACTATAATGAAGATACAACACCTGAGCTTCAGTTCACCAGCAAAATGTATTTTATTTAAACAGAACGTAAAATAAATAAACGTCTGGCAAAAAAGAAGCAGGAGTGTGTGAAGAGTCCGGGCCAGCCACACAATGAGTCCTGAGCCAGGACTCAGAAATTCCCACCCTACACTAATGAGGTCGGAGAAGTAAACTAACAAATAAATGGGCAAAAAACCAAAACAGAACAGAAACCAATGCCCTGAACCTGAAAGGAAAGAAAATAAATCACCTGACAAAGATTCAGGGATTTGAAAATGCTGGAGGGCTGCTTGGTTTGGGAGACAGTGAGACAGTGAGACCCTTCATGGGCAGGGTAATAATCAGCTACCCTGTGCACCTGAGAAGGAGGAGAGGCTGAAGCAGAAAAGAAAAAGTAAAGAAACAGGAACAAGATGGGGGAACAACTTGGGATTTGGTATCCTAATACAAGCATTTGGTGAGGGTGGGGAGGAGGAACTTCCTTTGGACAGGAAGAGACCTCCATGCAGAGAGAGTGGAGGGTGTGACAGGATGTAGGAGACAGAAATGAGGAGCACAGGAAAGAAACATTATGGGGAACCCCCCATTCTGAGCCGATAGCAGCATAACTAAAGGCTCTTTCAGGGTCACGTGGCTGCTGTTAGAGACTTTTTACTGCATTGCTTCCTTTAGACAAGCAAAAGAAAACTGTACTTGACTGCTAGATTACAAACTTCAACCAGTACAGTGAGTATATTGTCCACCACAGTCACACAACGTTAGAAATGCAGCAAACACAGGACAGCTCAGCAGGACTAAAACCAACATCCTCCCAAGCAACCTTAAACTTTAACCAACACCAAGGTTAAAGCCATCAAGAGGGTTGCACTGCAGAGGTTCAAAGTCAACATAGTCATGACTAATCACGATCAAGTCTTTGCATAAACAACATCCTGCAGACCCCCCTCAAATACCAAAAAAAAAAAAAGAAACATATACAGTGGGGCGAATAATTATTTGATTGCTGCTGAACATATAAGTTTGCTCACGTACAAAGTAAAGGACAGTTTCCAATTTTTATGGTAGGTTCAGTTTAATCCTGAGGGACAGAAAATGAGCCAAAAATCTGTGCAACACTGTAAACGGCTGCAGGTCAATTATTGAACTTTTTCTGTTAGCATATTTCTAAGCCACACTTCAACCAACTT
The DNA here is from genome assembly GCA_015052665.1 of Apistogramma diplotaenia. NCBI lineage: Eukaryota > Metazoa > Chordata > Actinopteri > Cichliformes > Cichlidae > Apistogramma > Apistogramma diplotaenia. The sequence continues at coordinate 36,804 of VOQJ01013174.1, forward strand.
GCAGCAGGTCTCCTCCACCGAGAACATCAGAGTTCAATGTCACATCCATTCTGAATTAGATCTGAGTCAACAGGTCATATCATCTTCTTTCAGTCCAAGCGTTGTGTGCCAGAAAAACATGTAACCTGGAATTTGTGCAGTTACAAAGAAACAAGTGTCACCTTGTCTTTTTGCTAACATATTCAGCAAAGTTTTCTTTTCTCATTTCAAACCAGTGAAAAAGTTCACCTCAATTTAAATTCAACGCTGCTAAAAGTGTTAAATGCATTTTTTTCACTTTTAGAGCAGGAAGAGTCATTAGTCCCCTTCTAAAATCCAAACATTTAACAAATAGGTAGGAAAAAGCACATTATAGATCACTTTTAAAGTTATTATTCATCTTACTTCACTCAAGAAATAATTGTCTAAACCTTTTGCCAAACTGAGGTATAGACAGATGAATGTCTGACAGCATCTTGAGTGCCATAATGGTTATACAAAGATGGATATTACATATATTACACAAGTCCTATTTTTTGCCATTTCTAAGTGAGATACATTCAAATCTGTGCTTATTTTTTTCCCTAAGTCCATCCTACATCCATAAATCATATTCAAACGGGCTGAAAGCAACAAAAGAGTAATGGTGAGGTGCCAAAATGCTGAAAAAAAAAAGCCTAAGGAGCTTACTGTATGGGAAGCCATAAAAATGAATGGTATTCTTTGTAGGAAGGGTATTCTGTATCCCTTCCTACTCTTTTCTTTATAGGTTCGACAGATAATCCAGTTATGTTCTACATGTAAATGTAACCAGATTCAGCTGTTTTAATCCTCTCTGCTCTCCTCTCCATCTAGAGCTTCAGTCCCAGCGGCGACGGCCCTTCCTTCCCTCGGACGCTGCTCTGGAAAGCACACTACTGCGCGACGCACAGTGGGCCTACGAGCAAACAGACGCTGACCACGAGTCCCGCGTGCTCAACAAGGCCCATCTGGATTACAGTCAACTGCCAACCATTACACCCGGCATCGGCACCGCCCTGACAAGCAGCGGTACCAACAACTCCACAGAAAACAGCCACTTTAACAAGATCCCTTGGGCTCATGATTATTTAAACCATCCCATTACTTCCAATAACATCCCCACAACAGCCTCTGGCGCCACCCATAATGGCTCCATTTTCAACAAAACCACAGTGACCAGCATCAGCAAGAACGGCACCACCCCCTCCATTACCAACACCACCAATGTCAGCATCAACAGCAGCAGAGAAGCGTGGGGAGCGTCGGACATGCAGTCCATCCCGGGAAGAGTCCGTCCTGTCTCTTTCTCACTGCCCAAAAGGAGCTGTGTCCTCCTGCACCAATCAGCTGCTGTCTTCATCCAAGCGGGGCAGGGCTCCGGCTTGTCAGGGAAACAAGAAGGTGCGACGGTGCAGGAAAGAGCGAAAAATCTGGGGGAGAAAGTCACAGACCAGCAGCTCAAATCTCCAGTGTCTGCGGCCGTGGTTGCTGTTGGTGTAGACCACTGGGATACTGGAAACCAGTGCAGTGAGGAGAGTAAACCTGCAACCCAGCACTTTGAGGCTGGAGCCATTACGTCTACTGAGAAAAGAACTGTGGGACTCTCTGGGACCGGAGCCCAGGTTTCTTTATGTAATCGCAATGTGATCAGAGTCGAGGACTCGATTATCAGTGGGAATGGAGCCCAGCTCTCCTTATGTAAGGACAATGGGACTGGAGCCCAAGCCAGCAGTGAAAGTGGGACTGGAGCTCATTTTTATTTAAACAGTCAAATATCAGGACAGATTTCTGTAAGCGTGAGCACAGACTCAGCATGCAGAGACAGCAAAGTTGAAATCCACGATGCTGCGGAAAATCAGACCCATTCAAACAAATCCCAAGAAGTAGAAGATCTGGCTTGTCCTGCAAAAAATGAGCCTGAGAAATCAGTCGAGTCTTCAGCTCAAGCACAGCCCAATGAATCGAGTTCCTCTCCATCAAAAGAGTCGGCTTCTTTGCCGCCGAGTCGTCCCAAAGAGCCGTTCTGTCGTGTCCTGAGCCGGGACGGCAGCAGGGTTCTTCTGTGGCCGACAGAGATGGTCAGCTACACCAAGACTTTGCCCTCCATTTCCTACAGTGTCAATCCTCTACTTTACGACTTCAGAGCACATAACAGGACCAAGGGAGGAGGTGAAAAAAAGAAAGGAGGGCTGGAGGAAGGGAGGGAGAGAATAAAGCCATCTGTGATCAAACAACCTGACTGCCAACAGAGGCAGGAAGATATGAAGGGAGGAAGCGAGGTGAAGATAGATGAAAGGGAAGAAGAGGATGAAGGAGGACAGGCAGGAAATCCTATGGAACTTGCAGCCCATTGTAGCGGTAGCGACGCAGTACTGGATCGCTCCGGCTGCCATGATGAAAGCGCTTTAAAATTTGTTCCCATTTCTGCAGAAGGCCACCACGCTCCAGCGCTAGGTCCTCAAAAATCAGGGAGGAGGAGGAGGAGGAGGAAGAGGAGGGGTGGGGTAAGGAGAGGAATGAGAAAGCGGGGGAGGAGGAAAAGAGGAGAAGAGACGGATAGAAAAGAGTCAGAAAGAGGAAGGAGGATAATAAGCAGTCTTTGTGAGAATCAGATGTTTGAAGGAAAAGGAGAAGAGAGGCTGCAAAGAGAGGGCACCATAAAAGAGGAGAGGAGAGAAAAAGAGCTATTAAGTAATCTTGCAGCACATCGGCTGGTAGGAGGGAGAAAAAAGACGATGAGGGGAGAAGAGAGAAGGATAAGACGAGATCAGACAGAGCAAGAGAGGGCAGCTAGAAATGACGAGAAGAGAGGGGAGCTATTAAGTAATCTTCCTGTGAATCGGTGTAATCGGTGTAACCAGCTGTGTCTGCAGGTGAAAAGGGAGGCCAGCCAGCATCAATCTCAGCAATCAGCCTCCGGGTGGGGCCAGGGGCTCAGAAAGCTCCTCTGCAGGGGTGCAGCATGCAACTCAGTGATTAGCCCCGTCCCTGGGTCTGTTATAGAGATGACATGCTGTCCTGCAATTACACCCGACCCTGCTCAGAATGACAGAGAGACGGGGGTGATACACAAAAATACACAAGCGGGGAAGAAGGAAGGGCAGGGAGATGAGGAGCGAAGGAATTTGAGGAGGGGAGAGATAAGCGCTGCTCCGAATGCTGAAGAGAACGCGTGTAACCCAGCGATTAGCTGTGTTCCTTTTTCCTGTTGCGACACAGCACGCCAGCCAGAAATTTGTCTTGTTCCTAAACCTCACAGAGAAACAGCATGCAAACCAACGATTAGCCTTGTCCCTACTCCTTTTAGAGAAACAGCGTGCAGTCAGAGACAAACAATACCTGCAGGACACAGCGATCCCGCATCAGGCCCGACCCCATGCTGCTCTGCACAACAGACGGAAACAGAGCCGAGATTGAGGTCGGCCTCCGCAGACATGACCCTCCCTGCCGACGCGCTTTCAGAGGAAGCCATGTCTAAGAGAACAGCAACAGCCAGCAAGAGGAAGAGGGGATCGCCGGAGGCCGGAGCAACACCGCGGAAAAAGCGGAAAAGGGGAAGGAGGCAGACGAGGAGAGTCGTAAGTGTTTCGAGGCAGGAAGGCGCTGATTTGCCTTCTGATTTAAACGAGGGCGAGGCCTGTTGCATTCAGGATGTCGAGGAGCCACTTGAACTCAATAGCAAGGACACCTGCAACACTTCAGAGGACAAAACTATCGACTGCCATTCCTTTTGCAGGGCAAAACGCTCTCTGTGTTCAAATACCAGAGAGGGTAACACCGCTGACAAACTCGATAACTACTGTGGCTCTGATGACAGCAAATTCAGCAACGCCGACACTAATGACTACAGCCAGTTTAGCGTCGGTCCCTCTGGAGGCGAGGAAAAGGTGAAGTGTTCTGCAGAGAAACCTTTCAGTGACTGTCATACCTTTAACAAACCCAATGACCACAGTCAGGATAATGAAAAGGGCACCGTGGACGATAAGCGTGACAGTTCTGCCGCCTCCAGTGCCACTTTTGATAAAGACAAGAGTCTTTGTCGTGGTCACGTGGCTGAAAGAGCCAATGAGAAAGCGGCAGACGCACCTGCGGGTGTCCTTTCTGAAGTTCCTTTTACCTGTAGCACAAACACACACGCGGACCACTGTCAATGCAAAAACAAGCACACAGTGAATGAAAACGAGAGTGACGGCAAAGCCGGTGACGCATTCAGTCACAACTGCGACTGCAGCCACAAAAATAACAAAAGTGACCGCAGCGAGGAGGTAAAAGCCAAACCGCAGTGCCACATTCGACACAAAAACAACCTCTCAGATTCAATGATTGATTACGAAAGCTGCGGAGGGATTCATCAAAGTGGCGGAAGTGGCGGCGAGGATATTGACGGTGGTCAGTGTGATGATTTTAAGAGTAATCATGTCACTGATTGTAATCACTGTGTTAATGCTGTGAATGAAAATGTCGCGCCCGTTACGGAGCAGATGGAGGATGAAAGAGGTGTGGAGAGTGAGAGAAAGGAGGAAGAGGAGAAGCAGATGGAGAGAAAGAAGTTAAAGGAGAGGCAGGAAGAGTGGGAGAAGGAGTGGGTGAGGAGGAAGGAGAAGGAAAGGGAGGAGAGAAGCAAAGAGAGGGAGATGGAGTTTGAACATCTCTTCCCGGAGAAAATGCACCGCTTCCCTCATCGCCTCCCTCCGTCATGCGTGCCTCTCCACCACCCTCCTTTCCTCCTACAGCCATCCCTTTCGTCATCCTCCTCTTCCTCCATCTCCTTCCATCACACCATCATCCAACATCACCTCTCCCTCATACCACCCCCATCACACCTGCCTGTCCCTTCCTACCCTCACCTTATTCCCTCTTTCACCCCACATTTGTCTCCCATCCCTCCGCCGCCGCCTCCACCACCCCTGCCTCCTCCTCCCACTCTTACTCCTGCTTTCTATGCATCTTCCCCCATGCCACTCCTGGATGCCCCTGCTCCATATCCTCTAGCGGCAGCATTTCACCCTGTGCAGAACCACCACCCATCTCTGTACCCCACTCCACATCCAGCAGTTTTGCCCTTACAGCTATTGTTCTGAAAAAAGAACCTTACGAGGGGTAAATGCTCACTTATTTTATATTAAAAAAAACTTGCCTGCATATTCCTACTGAGGATGAAATGCAAGGAATAATCATTTCAGGAACACATTAGTAAAAAACACAAAAAAAACAATCTTTTTTTCAAAGCCAAATCCTCTGGGAAACCTCATCACCCCGTCCAAACACTCGAGCGCTGATTCACACATCTGAAAAAAATAAAGATGGCTAATTATCTTCATCAACCGCAATCCCACTTGAAATGAGCCTCAGGTGTGCAGCCAGCGGGATCGTGGTAGGGATACGCAGCTGGGCTTGTTTCCCTCGGCAGAAATCAGTCAGCGCTGCTGCTTTGCATTTTAAGCTGGCGATTCGCTCGTGAGGCGTGTTAGAAAATTTTCTGACTTTAAAGGATAAATTCACCCGTGTACGCTCTCAGATTCCTCGCGTCTGTGGCCACAGATGTACGGGACATTTTGCCTGGTTTTTACTTTGTTGAGATGATGACTTGCACAGGTCAGGAAGTTTCTTTTTTCCCCCAAATTGGGCCACAAACACTGAAACACAACCGTGATATTCCCTAACTTTCTAATAACACAGTATTAGAAACTTTGTCATAGATATGAGAGAGAAAACATTTTTTGGGTAGATTTCACAAACAAAATGAGTCTTTTGCCAAATTCACTTAATGGAAAACGGATATGCTCATTTCCAACTCCACATTTTTATTCATGGACTATACTGTAGGAGATCTGCATGAAAAAAAACTTTATTTATCTTAAACTGGGCTTTAGTGCAGCTCTACAATTCATCCTCTAACTGAAACAAGCCATTCCAGCTCCCTCTGCCCTCCATTAAAGATTGGTTGCAAACATTAGCTTTGAGCACATGGTGGGTGGGGCTTCTGTGTGCCTAACATGACCATATTAGGGATGTCCCCCCTCACTGACATCATATAGAGCCAAGAGCAGAAAAAAACAGTCTAAAACTGAGTGTTAAGTGTTGTCTGGGGCTTTGTTTTACTGTATGAACATCCACCAATTTAATTATAATAAAGCAGAAAACACCTTGTATTGAGACCCACTTGGAAAAAATCTGAGATATTCCTGACAGAATCTCATCCTTGTACAGAACTAATGGCAGCAAATCCTCTTTAACCTCGGAGCTAAATAAAATACAAAAATTAAAGGAGAACTCCACCGATTTTACACATCAAAGACTGTTTACAGGTCTCGGGGAGCTGCCCTTGAGTCAGCGGGCTGGGACTAAAGTTTGAAAATGAATAAAATCTGGGGGTGTGGAATTAGAAAGAACTGAGCTTACAGCAGGCACAGCAGTTCCTCATCTCTGCCTGAAGCTGCCGGCTCGGGGCTAAAGGATCCAATACTAGTTTAACATACCCAAATCTCAAACTGTACCATGTGCAGTCCCATAGCACTGTGGGTAATGTAGGCAATTAGAGTAAATGAAGGAAGAAAATGTATGGAATTTAAAAAGATAATATCTTTAAATTTGCCCATTGTGTCCAGCAGAGCTAATATATGCTAAAATGGTGGAGTACTTAAAGACAAGCATAGTAATAGACAGATAATATGTTCATGGTGTGCAAGCATAAGTAGGCCGACATAATGTGAACACTCGCCATTCAGAATGATGGGAAATTTTTCAGGATTCAACATGATGTGAATGCAGCATGAGCCAAAAAAGGTCTCTAAGAGACTCCGTGTAACGAGACTGTCTTTTAAAATGATGTTTTCATTTCACTGTCCAGTACAGCAATAAAATAAGTGAATGATGATTTTCCAGAAAGTGCAAAGAAGAAAAAAACTCGGAGAGGAGTTCTTCCAGTGGCAATTTAGGGAGCCGGCACATGACACATCTGTGTTCGATCAAGGACACACAGACTTACTGTTGGTGATTCTAAACTGATTTGTTATTACCTACAACTGCCTTGTTGTTACATAATGTTACCAAGGACTGCCACTGGCCTGCGGACCACCCTTTGAACACCCTGTTCCAGGAGATCTTGCAGAAGCAGAGAAACATGCTGAATTTACATGTAAAGGTGCGTGTCACCAATCAAAGCTTAACAACAGGTATCTCAGACCCGACTGTCAGGCTTTGACCCAGTACTGGCCACGGCCATGAATATGTCCTGATTTTTGCTGCATTTAAAAACAAAACACACACACAAAAAAAAAACTAGGCATGAATAGCTGGAAGATTAGGAAAGAATGAAGCAGCGAACAGTAAAATGTTCTCATTAAGTTATCTGAAAGGTATCTGCATACAGGCCTGCTCATGCTGTCATTAGTGCAAAACCCATCGATTATAAATAATAGATGAACAAACCCACAGTGACATATTTTTGGCCGCTGCCATCATTCTTCCTCACTGAGAAATCGAGGGAATATGGATGCTCATGCAGTAGCTGTGCAGCCCTCAGCTGAATCCTACTGGCACACTTCTACAACTATAAATGAAGTCAAATCCTAGAATCTGGTAATGAAAAAAATTAAACATTAATTGGATTAATTGGATCTCTTTATGAGCCAATTGGTGCAGCCCTCCACACCAGCCCCAGTTTCTCATGAATCGCTCTCCCAGACCTTAAAATGAGCTTTTTGACTTACACGATGGACACATTGTATCCAACAAGACTTGAAAGGTAGCTATTGAAATAATCAGGAACGTGTTTACAGAGGCCATGAATCGGGTGCAGGAGTCGCCCCCTGTGGACCAATAGAAAGACTACAGGTTTTAGACACGCCCACATTCGTTTCGCTGTCAGACCTGTGAAGTACTTCCATCTTTTATATACCGCACAGTCTGTGGTATAGGTTGTTGTGAGAGTCTGTGCAGTGCAGTGTGTCTTCAAGCTGTGACGGCTGAATGTCAGAACAAAATGTTAAGTTCAGAAATAAGCCTTTGCTCTTTGTTTCTGATGAACTGGCTCCAGCGTCTGACCTTTACGCTCCACGTTTTAGACTGTTGATTTTCTCCCTTCTCACTCCACTGCAGCTGAACTGCAAACATCCCGGAGAAGTGGTTAACTTTACATTTAGTGACTCACCCATTTAGGCCAAAACACACACACACACACAGTGCATGAGTCAGGACTCTGTGGGACACAGGGTTTCCCCCCGTGAGACGGAGCAGTGATGAAATGTAGGAAGATGTGAGGATTTGACTGACAGGTAATCAAAAAATAGCCTCTTTTTTTTTTAAATTAACTCTCGCTGCTCTGTTGTCATTCATTGGTTGCTTGTTGGAGTTTGACAGGTGATTTTCCACTCTGTGGTATGTGGCAAAATAACTCAAGTGCAGTCACATCATTTCACTCAAACCCAGGATGTTCAAAGTGTTCTCTCTTTTTCTATCTGAACAACGCCTCAGGGTGGATTTTTCCATTAAAGCTGAAGGATACGACACAGCACATACGGGAAAAGGCGTAGCTCTTCCCTTATTCTTTGTTTAAATCTATCTCATTTAAATGATCTCAGCCGAGGTGCAAGAAAAAATTCGTCACAAATAACAAAATGTGCCGCTTCTTCGTAAATCCAGAGAGCCGCTCCCGACTGCGTGACACTCAGACTTTCGGAGGCATGAATGGCAGCAGTAACGAGGAAGGAAGAGCAGAGAAACGCCCACACTTACTTACACATTGTTTTTCCTCTCGCTCCTCTGAAGCCGAACATCTGGTTGCGATTGCTTTGGGGCATCGCTGGCAGCACCTATCCATCTCAGAGAATATGGATTATTCCGGTGCAAGCGGCTATGACAAACAATAAAAACAAACAACAATATGCATTAAAATTCAACTCCGGGAAGCAGTTTTTGTGGGCAGATTAGCATCCAGAATCTTAAGGCAAGCTCTGTAAAATATATTGGTTTTATTGATCCCCGAAACATGGACACACACACACACACACACACAGCTTAATGGGAACAATTTTTGCTTCCCTCGCCTGCTCTGCTGTTTTTCCCAGAGCTCATCATTAAGTAAATACCGCTTCCTCACCTTTGGTAGGTTAGCCGCCGCTGTGACACTATAGGTGCCCACGGTGATATAAAGTACATGCAGCTTATGAACGGTAGCAAACCTCACAACTACTTCTTCTTCTTCTTCTTCTTCTTGCAGCAGTGAGCGCGAGAAAGCATAAGCATCGTACTAGTGTGAAGGTCCTCACACAGCAACGTGTCCTCTCCTTGTAGCCGTGCACCACGCGGGGTATGAAGCCGTATGCTCTCTGTGAACATACGGCTTTCTGTATTATTGTGATAAACTGTGTACATTAGAAACGGAAAAACAGCTGTTATTAGATGTATTTTTGTAGAGAACCCTCAGTTGAATGAGGCACAGTTTTTGTATCATGTACTCTGATGCTATTTTAGCTAGTAAACACCCCCCCCCCTTCCCCACGCCCACCTGACATGTCCTCCTGTTGAGCTATTGTACACACTGTATGTTCATCAATTAATGGGTTTAAAAGGCATTATTTCAGTTTCTTCAGAAAGCATTTTCCCCTGTTTTGTCTTGAGATCTGATAAACTAATATTTAGCTGATTTTTTTGTGCGTAATCTAATTTCTGCAAACTCATATCCACAGATATTACCCCGCTAATATAATAGATCTAGCAAATCCATTGAGAAAAACAAATTACTCTGGAAATGGAAATAAATCAGTATACTTGATATCAGAGTGTCTTGTTGTCACTGTTTCGCTCTTCCTTTTGACTTGCTTTTATAAGAAGTTCATAATCGCTAAATGAAACTGTGAATCGATACCTTTTACCGCCACGTCCTTGTAATTTCCCCTGCCTGTGAAACAATAAAAGAGAGTGAAGACAAAAAGAGTACGGCGCTCATTCTGCAAATATTTTAATCACTTTTCAATCTCTGATTACAAACTAGGTGCAAAAACATGCGCGGGGACTCGTAATTCCCTCGGATGATCAGATGCTTTGCTTTGGGACTGAGACCTTATATGTGTGTGTGTGTGTGTGTGTGAGTGTGTGTGAGTGTGTGTGTCCAGAGGGCCCTCCGACAGCTGCGACCATCGTGTTCAAAGACTAAAATAGCAGCAGAATTCAACATGTTCAACACCTGGGGCTCTGTGAGTGTGTGTGGCACATGCATACAGTATGTGTGTGTGTGTGTGTGTGTGTGTGTGTGTGTGTGTGTGTGTGCGCGTGTGTGTGTGTGTTTAGGGTATGGAAGTAACAAATGCAGTGAGTGTGACGATTTAGGTTCACCTCATTACTGACTCAACGGTTCTCAGTAATTTGCTTCAGTGACCTTTAAAAACCAACAAAGAAACTTCTGACATTAAAACCCGGCCGCATAGAATTAGTTTCAAAAAGTGTGTGCGCGATCTTTCGGCCCCGAACCCGGCTTCTCACGGTCTCGCTGATTTGACTTTCCTCCCCGCACTTGCCAGGAAGGCTTGATGGATGTCTCGACTCAGGCAGGCACTTTATGGTGAATGAGTTAATAGACTCCGCGGTGCATCAGCAGCACTACATTACGGCCCCGCTTCCTTTGCTCCGACCGCAGAAACTACTCAACAATGTGTTAAGAAAACCTCAGCGGTGGCTCATTGTGCACTTCACTGGGAGCACAGAGAGGAGGTTTTTAAAGGAAGCACGTCCACTGTGGCTGCTTTCACTGTCTTTAGGTGCAATAATGAGAAACAATATTGGGAAAAATGCCTCAAAGACAGCAGCTCGTGTCCTGTGGAAATATTTATATGTAAGAGATGTTTGAAAAATGATCAAGTGTAGAGCAGTGACATGTTTTTAACCAGGAATCCACAATAAATTGCCTGTTTTGCCCAGTTAAACTCAGACTCATTTATAACGGCTTGTGTACACAGTTTTGGGACGTGTACGAATGTGACCAAATGCTTCCCTCTTTTTTTCCCTGACACACCAGATGGTTGCTTACACAGAACCACTGGAGAAATCCTGCTTGGAAACTGTTTGAAAAAGGGCAGGAGCTTTCAAAAATATCACTTCCTGGTAATTGGACTAACTGTCTCTCCATGATTGTCTACCACAAGCTAACTTCCTCAAATTAGGTCAAGAATCTGAAGCATGCCAATGAGGGGACAACAGGCTGCCGTTTTGGTAGTTAAGACGTTTCCCGTCTCTGCAGAGGACATTTGTGCACTTGCATGCAGGTTGCCAGCAGGATCGTGTGTGCTGAGAAGGAAAAGCAAACCACAGACTGACGAGGGAATAGCAACAAGTATAGCTAGCTATGTAGTTGGCATGTTTTCTGTCTTTTCAGGGGAAATGTGCCCATAAAAGTAACTTACACTGAATTTTTGTAAAGCACTTGAAAGTGCCTGTGGAGGGTGTAACTGGCTGCTGTGACTGCTTTGATTGGAGCTTTATTTTCCACCCTGAGATGTTCACATTGCCTTGTTTGGTATCATTTTTTCAGCGCGACCTCACATGTGTGACTGCACAATTGCTTTTTTTACTTTGACATTAACGCATTGCATAAGGTTTTACTTTTTCTATCGCCAGCGTTTAAAACCCGGTACGTAGTTTGAAATCCACACTTGACACAAGTTGAAAGGGAGACTCACAAAGCTGCGTCTCGCTGCCACATCATCTTAGATCGACAATGTCATTTGGACCAGCCAGCGTGTCCATCAACTCCAGACGGCCAAAGAAAGGGATTTCCTTTAATTTTACCTCTACCCAAAGCAAAAATGTAATCAGGTGATCTAGGGGTCACTGGCCACCTTTCATGCTAATTCAGTGTGAATCAGACTGGTAGGTTTGCTGTAATATTGTTGACAAACAGACAAACATACGAAACTTTACAATCTTACTTTTAAATAACTTAACAGGTGTTTGGATGCACCATCTGTCTGCTGTAACATTTACGCCCATACCCGAGACCTTTTTTTTAAGCAGTTTGATCTGAACCGCCCTGTTTTGGCAGAAACATCCTCTGGATCACTCAAGAATCCAGTTGCCTTACAAAGCAGCTGCTCCCCCCGCAAGGTGCTGAAATTGAACACGGTTGGCCTGCCTGAAGTTGTGAGAACAACGTTATTCTTAATCAGCAAATTTTTAAAGGTGTCAAAACAAACCTTTTCACTGCATTGTGAAAAAGAAAGTTTTCACTGCACTCAAAACTAAACACACCCCATGACTCAGTGTCTTGTAGAACAACCTTTAGCAGCAATAGCTTGAATTAATAATTTGCATTGTGATGAATTTTGGCCCACTCTTCTTTACACCACTGCTTCAGTTCATTGAGGTTCCCTGAGCTCCCTGAAAGTCCTGCTACCTCATTTCAGCTGGGTTGAGGTCTGGGCTTTGACTGGGCCATTGCAAAGCTTTGCCAGTCATTCTGTTGCAGATTCGCTGCTGTGCTTGGGATCACAGGATCTCATCCACAAACAGTGCATGGACACAAATCTGTGCCTAATCCATACAAACTGTATGAATGGTTTCACACACAAATCAGTAACTCGTTAATATTTCTGTACCTGAATTAGTTTGTTCTCTGCAAGGCTGTTGTTGCTGTTTACAGTTTTCTGAATACTACATGCCAGAATTACAAAATTGTGATTTAATAAAAATAAAAAAACAAAATTGCATGTAAAGAAACTTTATCGCCAGACATCTGTACTTTAGTCTCATCTGTCCAAAGGATATTATAGTTTCTCCAGACATAAACCTAAACCATTCTTCAAAACAAACCATAATTATTCAGTCTTTTTCCAGCTGCACTGTCATGAATTCTAACGCTTAACATGCTAACTGAGGTCTGCACACTCTGAAATGCAGTTGCTGGGTTTTTTTGACATTTCTCTTAGCAGAGCAGGGTCTGACCTTGGGGTGAACTTGCTGAGACATCGACTCCTGGGAGGATTGAGACATGTGTCGGCGCACACCTGAATGCTCCAGACCAGCAAACTGCCAAAACCTCTGCTTTTATAGAGGTGGTCACACTGGCTGATGATTGATGCACCGAGAGCATTTGATTACCAGCATCTGGCTGTAATTGACCCTCTCAGTTCTTACGGAAGCTCGAAGGCTGCATTTATCTATTCACAGGACTGCACGGCGTCCTGTGAATACTTTTTTTCCCCCACATGATTGTAAGTGAACGGTGATCTTGAAAAAAAATGTGATCGTACTTCCAATTGTCCTCAATTAGAATGACATTATCTTCAATTGCAAAATGTCTTTCCAAGTCTTTTTAAATGGGGAAAAGTATTCAGTGCCACACTGCCATAAACTAATCACAGACAAATTAAAGCGGGTTGCTGACTGAGAAGAAGAAAATAATTGACGAGGATGCTTGTGGTAAAGGCTTCAAGTCATTGACCCCTGAATTCTTCAAGGTACAGCAGTTTATGACTGCACGCTATGTGGCTTTCTGGAGCAGAGTGGGCTCCATGGAAGAAGAATCCCACTATTTGAAAGAGAAACATAAAAAGCCCGGTTGGAGCTCGATAAAACGCCTGACACAAGGCATCTGAGAGGATGTCATTGGAGCAGATGAAACAAAATTAGTGCTTTTTGTCACTTTAAGTTTAATCACCTCTGTGTTCGCAGAATTTAAAAAAATCTGCAAAGAAAAAGAAACAGCACCCGTACTGTGAAACACAGAAGAGGCTCAGCTGTTATCTGCTTTCTTTGGAGCATCTGACACACAGCACAGTGAAATCAGACGATCATCAGCCCAGCGTTAGCGAATCCGCCTCAGCTGTAGGTCATGTTTCTTGCATACATGGATGAAAAACAAAGATTAATTGTTATGACTTAGCTTGCTATGAGGCACGATATTAATCTGTGAAACAAGCTGAAACTTGCAGCTAATAGAAGGGCACCCATCAAGCCTGGAAAAGGATTGTTGCTTAAATGGCGTGGGCCAAACCACCAGCTGAGAACTGCAGAAGTCTCATTAACAGCTACAAAAAGCTATTTATCATTTGTAACAGCCTCCACTTTCGGTTTTCAGCCCTTCTGCCAGATTTTGAGACCCGGCTTCGGGGATTTGCTTCCATTCAGCGAGAAGAGAATCTGAAAGGTCGATCAGATTTTGGTGATAAGATCGGGTTTACGACCAGGTGATCCAGGTCAGCGTAAAAGTCTTGGGTGGGTTTAAGGGTTGAGCAGGCCAAACTTTTTCTTTACCTGGCTTTGTGGTGCAAGAGGCGGAACAGGAAAAGACACTGAAAAAAGTCCTTTTTGAAAGTGGAAATTCTCTCATGTCTGAATTGATATTCGATGCATAAAAAATCTGATTAAATAAAATGAACTAAAAACTGATCAAAAGCACAAAAAGTGCTGGTTAAGGAAGCGTTTAGTTTACTTTGTGTAAAATCTCTGTGTGATTGTGTTGGATTTTAGATTTTGCGGCTGTTAGTCCACAGCATATAAGCTGTTTGTATTTCAAAATGTTTTTTGTTGTTAGTAAAGATGAACTTTAACCAACTGAGCCAACCGGGCGATGCTGGAAAAGCACACACAGAAGAATCGTGTTTGGAGGGCAAAGACACGATTGTTATGCGCAGCGACAGTACAGAGGCCTATAATTACCAAATGTATCAATTTATATTTGCAGAGGGGAAAAATGTGTTTGCGCAACGGGGCCCTTTGGCGGTCATGGGCCCCTGTGTGCATGCACCGTCTGGGCATATATCAACTAACAGCTCGGCATATGCGTGTACGAGAACTACACTTTAACATCTGTTGACAGGTCAGAGGTCTACATATTTCAAAAAGAAGACGTATAAAGCCTTTTGTAGCTCCAGAGGGAGCTGAGCCGAGTCTGATAAAACGCTGGTTGAGGCTAATGACTGCAAGCTTGAAAACAATCTGGAGGTCTGATGTCAGAAAGAAGTGAGCCTACCAGACATCTGCAGCCCGAGATCCTCGAGGCTACATCATCCACATGCAACATGGAATGTGTCAGATGAAAATTTAGATAGCTGCCACCCTGAAGCTAGCATATGATTCAGATATTATGGCACTGATCAGTTGTTATTAGTAACAGGCTGTTATTAAGCAGTTTAGTCAGCGATAAACAGAGAGCTACATGGGTTATGCAAACACCTCATGTGAAGGAGTGCATGTAAAATTTGAGCCGTAAATGTGTCATGGCTAAGTCATTCTAGAGTAAAAATAGGTCAGCAACCTCCTTGCAACTGGGAAACACTTGCACTTGCTGCAGTGGTCACAATCCTTGCAATCACTTTCAATTGCAAGGGAATTTCACAGGTTGCCTGGTGGGAGGCAACCAGTCTCCAAACAATTGCAGTCCAACCCGAACTGACTGCAATCACTCACAGATAGATTGGCAAAGATTTGCAAATAACTGCAGCATGTTGCAATCAATTTGAGTCCATCTGCACTGATGATTGGTCCTCATCTGCGATGTCTCTTTGCAATAGGAGACTCAGCTCAATTGGTTGCCAGCTGGTTGTTTTCAGATTCAAGGTTGTTGAGAGCATATGTCATTTTGCAGTTAAATGGTCATCCTACTGCAACTACGTCCACTATGTGGGTGGATTTCTGAATTTCTGTTTCAAATTCACGAGACTCTGGATGAGACTCTTCCGCTTACCCCGTTCGGGGTCACGGGGGGGATGGAGCCTATCCCAGCTGCCATAGGGCGAGAGGCAGGTTACACCGTGTACAGGGCCAGTAATGTATACATCTGATCAATTTTGCTTTAAAAAAAAAATCACCAAATGTACAAACATACATTAAAAAGATTAATTCTAACACTAAAGGAGCAGTCGCTTGAGACCCGACGAGAGATTGTAAACAACAGGTGATTGGTTGACTGATGGAAATCGACCAACCAGAGAATGCTGCTCTGTATACCAGTCGCTGATTGGCTCGGTAACCGTCACATCTTGTTTTCCCAACTACTGCAGAGGTAGTCAAGGTAGATGAGTTTAAATACCTGGGGTCAACCATCCAAAGTAACAGTTAGTGCATGAGCGAGGTGAAGA
This sequence comes from Apistogramma diplotaenia, assembly GCA_015052665.1. Classification (NCBI taxonomy): domain Eukaryota; kingdom Metazoa; phylum Chordata; class Actinopteri; order Cichliformes; family Cichlidae; genus Apistogramma; species Apistogramma diplotaenia. Next base: position 52,877 of record VOQJ01013174.1, read on the forward strand.
AGAGAGTGCAGAAGGGTGGAATGGGTGGAGTTGAGTGTCAGGGGGGATTTGTAACAGAAGCATAGCAGCAAGAGTGAAAGGGAAGGGTTACAAGATGGTACTGAGACCTGCTATGATGTGTGGTTTAGAGACGGTGGCACTGACAAAAAGACAGGAGGCTGAGCTGCAGGTAGCAAGAGCTGAAAATGTTACGATTTTCAGTGAGAGCGACCGGGATGGACAGTACTAGAAATGAGCACATCAGAGGGACAGCTCGGGCTGAGAGGTTTGGAGACAAAGTTAGAGTGGCAAAGCTGAAGAGGGACAGTGGATATCCTAGAAATAATGGACAGAGAATTTGAATATGGAGCTGCGAGGCGAGAGGAAAAGAGGAAGACCTCAAAGATGTTTCACTAATGCAGTGAAGGAGGAAATGCGGAGACAGGGTTAGATGGAGACAGATGAACTACAACAGTGACATTAAAAAGAGCAGGTTCAGTGAACCCTCTGGACTCCCAATGTGGCCTCTTTGATGTTCACCTGGAAACACACCACCCATTACTGCTCCTGTTCAGAAAGGCAAAATAACCCCACTGTATATGACGAGCGCCTTCTCATAGGCAGAGGAGGGTTCCTACTAGCAGACTGCAGAAGACACACCTGCTGTTGGTGCTGATGGGGCTGCATTATATCGGAACAAAAATAAATATACAATACTGCAAGTAGGGCACCATAAGAAGAGTGCAGCGAAACACACCCCAACTCATAGCTTATCGAACCTCTCGCAAAAACTCTTTATTTTCAGCATAATAACAACACAGAATTTAGTTATGAGCATCGAATGCGTCGCGCCGTCTGTCGCACGCTATAATCTAATACAGCATCTGAGAAATTTAAATACAGCCATATGAAAAGCTGTTTTCATTTTTATAGAAAGGGATTTGGGACTCTTGAAGATGGTGAAATGTCAC
>VOQJ01013179.1:8783-25593 GCA_015052665.1 Apistogramma diplotaenia
CCCTCTGCCCGGCACTTTGGGTCCTCTTCACTTCTCAAGCTGTTTGCCTTTTACCTCTGTGACGCCAGCCAGCATTCACACAGCCGCATGTACTGTTGCACATGGAGAAAAAAGGGCCACGTTCTGTTAATACTTGGCTAAGTTTACATGTTCACACTTGATTAAGGGGGAAGCCCAGAGTTACGAATTGCTCCCCCATGTCAGAGAGGCACAATGAGGAGAAGGCCGTCCCGTCAACCCTAAATACACAATATGTGTTTAACATTTAAAGTTATATACAGGAAATTTGCTCAGGGCCTGACTTTGCAGGGAGGTTCAACAAAACAGATTATAAAATAAGTATATGATTTTTAGAAAAATGTGAAACTTTTACACAATTCAGTGGAAGTTATAACAACTTGATAAGCGTACTCATATCTGAATGTGGAATTACTTATATACATATTTGGCGTATTTTAAGCATAATTTACAGTGCAACAAATTTACCAAAGAATTCCGATTCTGTGCAGTTTTTTCCTCCTCGGGACTCTGAATCGACGGCCGCTTTAAGCTTCATTCTTTGAACGTTGTGTGGAAGCCAAAACTGATGGTGAAATATCCCTTTTCCATTACTCGGTAATGGAACTGGATACTCAATGGTGTCCCTCTGCAAAGTATTATTGTGGTAAAAAGGCATGCAGGTGTAGTCTATTTTTACCTGCATGAGCCTTTATAGATTAAGACAGTTTAGCAGTCCCAGCTCGGCTTTCCGTACACTATCCTAACTCTGAAATGATGCGGATTCACTCACTTAATCCCCCACTTTTATATAAATGCATACCACATTATTTGACTTAATGTCTGAGACGTTTCCAAACAATTTTCCTTTAAAAGTTCTTCGAATTGGTATAAAAACATTCCCACGAAAATGATGGATTCTTTATTGTTATTGAAGGGGATATTTGGAGCAAGCGGTGTAATTCTTCTGGGTTTTGGAGGAGACAAACTATAAATCCTATGAGATCTCAATTATGTCTGTTTTTTCTCTCACTATTCCCACACTTTTGATTTCCACTTTAAAAGGAGAACGATATATGCCTATGATTGGAAATGTTCAATGCACTTCTGGAAGTGGGTGCACTGTCCTGTGCAGATAAGGTTGCGAATGCGAGATCTGTTTCTCTGAAATAGAAGCCTGACAAACAGTGCTGTCTCTCGCAGGCACAGTGGGAGAGGAGTGTGCCCAGATGGAAGTCTTTGAGACCGGCCCTTTTAATATCGGCGCCTCTGTAACATCAGTAAGGTGACATTTCGGCAGCACCATCAAGATCCAACAGTGGCCATGCTGCTTCGACAATCAATTATCCATGCATAACATCCCACTAGTGTGTGCGACATGAATCAGGCCTGGACCAGGCTTCTCCTCTGCCTTGATTCTCAAGAAAAGAGAGACCTTTCAATCGACCCTTAAGAAAGACAGAAATGCTCTGTGTGTTGATAAGAGAGTGAAGAGAGGAAAGTCATGAAAAAAACAGGCAAATCAGGGCTGATATTTATTTGCATTATCTTGAAAGGAGCTCAGATTGGTTTCATTCCAGTGGCTGTGGATTGTGATCCAGAGAACACAATGAGCATCTCCGAGCAGAAGCCAGTGTTATGATTGAACGGGCAAAATACATTCTTTGTAGTGCTGGGTGGACTACAGGGAAGAATGCATAATATCTGCTGCCCAAGGAGAAGGAAATACATTTCACAGCACATATTGCTCATATCAGGTTTTGAGACCAGTTTAGTTGTTATATGATTGTTATCGACGCAGCGGCTGTACATAATTTACTTCCACAAATAACCGACATGAATGACATATCCTCAGCAGACTCGTGGTCTTCTTTTGCTCCGAATAGGCTGTTTAGGATACAGAAGGAGTTTGAGACACGAGAGAGAAAATAAATTCCTGTGCATCACAAAACCCTTTGGCCAAAAATAAAAAATAAAAAATTCTGGCACTGTAACACTGAGCGCTAAATACAAAAGTTCAACGTGCTTTCTGTAAAAATAGCGGCACGTCTTATGCCAGCTGGCTCCACAGCACACAGTATATCTTGATCTAATCAGATCGTATTATATTACAAATGCAACTGTGTTAAGTGTAAGATTTTGCTGCTAAAACCTCACACTAAGTGAAATCAGAGTCAGAGGAGCCAGTCTGGCATAGCAATCTACTCCCTGAACCCAGAAGCTTCCTCCGGTGTTTGACAAACAGCACCATTCCCCCGCTCGCCTTCATTTCCATCTGTATGCTATCACTTGGCTGTCAGCGGCTGGATTGGCCTGTAGTTTGCAGGATGAAAGGCAGAGAGATCCTGTTGAGTGAATAATCTTGCCAGTTTACAGAAGAGAGTGGATGTCAACTTGACAGACTGTGAGTAGCACACAGATTTGGGATTCATGGGCAATCCCATAGTCCCTTTAAGTCTGGACGTGTGAATGTGAAATCAATAGTACATCCATACAACAGTTTGTTTGCTGGACCCTGGAAAGCTTTGTTATGAAAATAAGAGTCATGGATCTTTACCTTGTGGATTGAGGACACAAAAAAAGGGGGCTATAAACACGGGATTTCAGCATGAAAATCTTTTTTTTTTACTGTAAGTGAAAGCATGCACCATTCAAATACGTCTATTTATGAACACAATGGAATTTAAGCGATCGCGCACATACTTAGGTTAATACGAAATCTTTTTGGTGCTTTTGTGTAAAATTTCCAATTATATTCCACGTGAATGGCTTGGTTTTAATTACCATATTCACCTGCGATGCATTAAATCAAAAGTGTCACATCCTGTAGGTAAAGATCACCTTTCGAGGCATCTCATCAGAACTCTACATACTGCACATACACACCGCTTCATCCTCAGTCACTGTGGCACCATGACCTGCATCATAGGAGGAATTCAATGGATTTCAATAGCACCTTTGTAGACATATACATGTGCAGTGTGTACATATAACATAGCTGTCTGGTTTGGCAGTGCCATCATGCCCTGCTGTTTATTTGATATGCAAAGGAGTGCTGTGGAGCAGCTCCACGGTCTTTGCTAAAGTACTTTACTCCTCACATAACCCAAAGTGGCAGCAGCAGCATCAGGATGAGCTCCAAGAACGAGGTGGCTCCCTCTCAGTAATTTATAATGCACTTAACTCCTCTACCCTGTTGATTGTCTGCATTACCAAGAATCAAGCACGAGGCAAAACAAATAAAAAATGCCACTTTTTATTCTGGTTTAACGCCGTCAAAAGCACAAGTCTTTTATTATGTTCCTGTTCATTCAATCAGGGTGTGCGTGCAGCAGAAACCAGGGATTACACTGGCGGAGCAAAACCACTTCGAACTGCTTCCACAAACACCATCAAAGAGCGGCTCGGAAACAGAACGAAGCGCTGGAAAATAAACATGAAACGTGGCAGTTAAAGTGTGTTCAAATTCAAGAAAGTTTGGAAAATGCCCAGAAAATATAATTATTGAAACCACTTTGGCGCTGATAGATGGACTGCAGCGAGTCCAGCCACACCCTTACGAAGCTGCAGCCTTCACCGCACCGCACCGCACCGCACCGCACCGCCACTCTAAACCTGCATCATATGGAGGGGGGGGCTTATTAAATGTGGAGGGCCTGCAGGTAGCTCCCAGGATCAGACACAGGGAGAGCGAGGGGGGGTTGTTTGGCTTAAGTGTTTTTTATTAGGGTAGATGGAGACCTAAACTCCATAACAAAGCTGCAGCCCTTTCTCCCAGACAGGGGCCCACTTTCCCTTCCCACTCCAAACAGACCCATATCAAAACAGCGGCCCCTCACAGACATGCCCCACTAAAATGGCATGTTCTCTTTTTTCCCTCGGCTCAGCTTTCTCCCTGTCAAAATACAAACGCTCTGCGGTGGAATTCTGCAATTTCCTTTATCATCTGCAACAGCCCATTTCTCAGCTGTTAAACCTATAATTGCTGCTGATAAAAAAACGAACAACACAAAACCACAGCAAGTATTCACAGGGCCCTTTTTTAACTTAATGACATATTTATGAAAAGTTGTAAAAGGAAAGCTCTGCTGTAGATGTCTGCACGCTGAACCCAAAGTGAGAAATATTGTAAGCTGCTCAGCCAAGTTTGGGTTTGGCTCCACCTCTGCTCTGTATTTTTCACACAATGCCGCAGCGCATATTAGAGCCAGCTGGCTCGATGACATAACTTCCTCCTCCAGTTGTAACAATATGGTGACATGAACATGTGTAAGCCTGCTTTTACACTGCCCATCACTGGCACCAGAACACCCTGAACATCTGCTCTGAACAAGGACAGGAGCTCTGGGCTCAGACGTCTCTTAATGGAAGAACTTTATTCAAACTTTACACTGCATATGTGATCGCGCTACAGTTTACCACCATTTTTACAAGAAATATTGGGATACTGTGTAAAATGTGAATAAAAACAGACTTCAATGAATTGCAAAAACATTTAAATGATAAACTGCATTTAAATAAAAATAAAATGTTAAAAAAATCTGATTGCTGTGAAAATTACATGCTCGTTTTGATTTGATCTGATTTAGGTTTTACATTAAAAAAGAGATGGACTGGAGCAATTAAAGACTGAACCAACTGAAATAACATCAGCTATGATGTTTTATTATTGATTGATATGATGATTGTAAATATGTGTAGATTTATCATGTGCAGCTTTTTATATGTTATGTTAGAAGTTCACTGAAGGATTCAGAGAATTCGTTCATTCAGAGCTGAACCAAGCTCGGCGGAGCTCTTCGGGCCTTTAGGCAGCACTTCACTGCAAACAGACCTGATTTTGCAGTTTAACTCAGTGAATGAGCTCAGGATCGCTTCAGAAAACAAACATCAGTAACTGCAGATTGTCACTGTAGCCACAAATACAATTTTCAACTCTACCAGTGCACAAACAAACATGTAAAAGAGAAAAAAGAGGATCCAGAAGCACTGCAGCGTTCTCAGGGCCGGGCCTCATTCAAGGCTAACGTGTTAAAAAGAAAAGCTGTTCGGTGGTTTGACCAATCAAAGTTTGACAGTGCTTTGGGCTGAGGAACAGAGGGGCCGTCCAGAGGGGGAACTTGGCTAACTTGCACCTCCGTGAGGCTGCCATTTACGCCCAACAGCATATACCGGCTTTGGAGTGACGGCATGTGTGAGGAGGAAGATCTTTCCTATTTCAGCACGATGTTCTGCCTGGAGTCCAGTCTGAGTGCAGGACGGGCCTCTCTGAGGCCCAGAGCTAATGATCTATTAAATAAATGAACCCTGTTTGAATGACCTCTCTCTATAAAGCAGTACTGTATGTGGGAACCTTTCTGATTGGATGATATGAACAGAACTTTACCTCATCGCGACCCTGCTGTTCACTTCAGTTCTGTGAAACCAGAAATGAAAAGAGAAAAAAAAACCCAAACTGAAAAACTTTCCCATCTGGTTTGCCATCAGTCCAACTGTTATACGAGTGGGAACTACAGTCGTCTCTACTGGACACCGAGAACGAAGGAAGGAGGAGGAATGATTGGAGAGAGGGATGGATTCGGTTGAAAGATCCAGCTGCTGGGCCATCTGAAGCCTGGGAAAGTCCGACATTGTTTTTAATGTATGTGTGATCACCTCGCATCAGCCCGACTTACAAAGCCTCCTAAAAAATGTCGGGAACAGGTGGAGCGAGAAGTTGGCAAAGAGTGAAGAAGAATGCTAGCTCGCTCGTGCCAACATTATGTGCTGCACTGTTTCTCCTCCTGCAATGCAGCAAATCACATTCATCTGCTTCATTTTCCCACAGTCTCCTATTAAAATGTGATCTTTTGAAAAATAATTTCCATACATTCCATTGGTGCTCGGTGCCTTGTTTGTTTCAGTTTGGGCAGGTAAATGTGAGGAATGAAGAACAAACTTGTTCCAAAGCCTTAATGTGCTGCAATGCGGGTGCAGACTGTACAGCTGTGTGTGTTCTCACTCCTCTGTTTCTGTAATGTTTCATTGAATAAAACAAACAGCCAGCCCCTCAATCCAGTTTTATCCATAACCTCTGAAATGAGACTTTATGTTTCATACAAACTGCATCTCGGTTACATCAATAATCCTGCAAATGAAATCGATTTCCCCTCCCGCTCTTCCAATTCTGATCACAGCTGGGTTCCCCATATGGAGCATTAATGGGGTGGAGCACCCTGAGCCTGATCTAAAGCTGGAGAATTCTGGGCACACCACAACATCAAATCCCACTGTAATTACCTTCATGCAAACACAGGGGCCCTCTGCAGCACAATATGGGTTGAAGAAATGGGATTTATGTGCATTGTTTTTGACGCTGGAATTGATCTTGAAAATTGTTTGGTGCAATTTACCAAGATGCTTAAGAAAATTGAAGAGCACTGAGTGCGTGCCATACAAATGTCACTTTGCGATGAGCTCAATATACCAGCTCGGCGCTGCTCATCTGCATTTCTGACAGCAGTGACTCTGGTACAATGCAACAATAGCTAATCATTGTGTTTTTCCCTCAATTCAAATTGCTGAGGTGATGGATCTTGACAATCGTCACTCATCTTTTTTAGTTAACAAGAAATTCTCCAAATCGAAGATGAAACCAATTTTAGCCATGCACATGGCTAAGTAGCTGTTTCTTCTCAATTAGCTTACACATGTATTCGAGCCCACAGGAAATAAAATGCCATTTTGTCATGAGATTATACTATCTGACATAAGGCTATTGTCTTAATTCCCTCAGGCTGTGGTGTTGAGAAATCACTGAACATACAGAAGGCCAGGCTGTATCCTGTCTTACAGACGTCCCTATCCCATCATGCACACCCCAGCCTTCTCTCTCCAGCAGGTGGGGGTGGTCATGCACCACGCAACACAGTTATGGGTTTAAGTCTGAAATCTACATACTGAAATGACTTCAGCTCCCTCTCACAATGCCAAACTTGCTGGAAGTCTGATGAGTTTATTTCATCAATTTCAGAAATGCTGCAGAGAGAGAGAGCGAGGGGGAGAGAGAGTCTATTTCTATATACAATAGCCTCTGTCCATCATCCTCAGAGTGTGTGTGTGCATGTGCTCTCACACCCCTCTGCATGCATATGTGTGTGGAAGTAAGTTTGATGTGGATCCTCTCTGCCCTCTGAGCAGCACAGTGACTGCTGTCCATCTGCTCCGGGGTCTCAGGTGTGTGTTATCTCTTCCCATGCCCCTGGGAACTTTCTGCAGATATGCCAGTCAGCCCGGGCTGAACTGCTCTTGTAAATTACTCACTAAACAGCCCTGCCCTGGATTCTGCATTCGGGGGAAAATCAATTATTTGACCCCCCCTTACATTTCACAGTCCATTTTCAGCATGCTGGGGCCAATTACACCCAGCAGAAAGACTACTCTTTATGTCATTCCCACGATGACCTCCATCTTGCAGCTCCACACGGAGCACTGTTAATGCACCAACTACAAGCACTTGTGCCACGAAGGAGCGTGCTAATGCACTGGTTACCCACACTTTAGCCACACCGAGCACACAAATACAGCAGCTGAGAGGCAGCACTGCAGCCGCACACAGTCAGCTGTAGTGTCTCCCAACTGGGAGGTGATCATCCCGTGTCCAGCGCGCTGAGCGAATGCCACTGCGGTTTGACAGCCCTAATGAAAGCTGATTACCAGGAGGCATCTATTAATTTGTCCTTAATCATGACAAAGAGAGTCTGTGGCTAACAGCTGTGAAATGGCAGCCGCCGCGCGGAAATGAGGCTCAGGGAAAGGCCGGGGACAAGGGGTTAGGCCTTGTGCTGTCATTAACTGTCTGCCATTGTGTGTGCTCGCTCAGAGCTTAGCTACAGGTAACTCAATAAGATAACATGGAGTGTCGCTCATCCCTGGTCTTTGTGAAGAGCTGCTGCTGCGAATCCTGGGCGGCTGTGCGAAGAATAGGAGGATATTGGTTTGCATGCTCCGAGCAGGAGTTCTTATGATCCAGGTGAGAAGCTGACAGTAACAGGTTTAAGCTCTGTTCCTTTATCTGCTGGGGGGTGCTGAGGGAGAAAGTCAATCACTGACAGAACAAGCTGCTGAATGAGGAGCCGAGCTGCCTGTTCAAAGCAGCACTATAACAAATGTACGCTCAATTAAGTCCTGATTTTAGATTTGCAACATGTGAACAAATAAATGACAAGTCTGACTTGTGGCTGCGTCTGACATTTAAAAACAAGAAAAACAAGCGGCTCCAGTAATGCAAAGATTTCATGCAGCCAGGGCACCTCATAATGAAATCATCATATTTTAATATTTACAGCTGTGTCAAATCCTGGATGTAGCTACTTTGGCGGATTGCTGTCATGACGTTCAGAGGAGGAGGTCCTCGCAGAAGGATCTGCCAGCCTAGAGTGGCTAATGTGGTTTATAGGACCCTTGGGAAGCATTGGGAGGGGAGGTAATTGTTGTGGCTGTCACAGGGTCTGTGATATAACAACACCATACAATGATTTACCGTGAGGCTAATTGATCCCCGGGTTTCTATTGTGTTTGCAACACAAACACACGCATGTGAAAGCAGTGAGAGGCGCTTTTAGGAGCGCACTCAGCTGCCCGGTTAGAACCCTCGGTTACATTACAAGCATGTTCCTGTCAGACCTCAGTCACAAGTACAGCTCAGAGCGCCTGACAGATTGCAGCTGTGAAAGGACACAGCGTGCCCGGGTCGCCAAGAGAAACACGATTGACAAAATTGCCACTTCATCTCTTTGGCTTTCAAGTGTAAGTTCTTGTTGTAGCGGCCTGTTGTTGTAGCATCTTCACAGGAAGCCACAATTGTAGCTGTGTCCAATCCAGAGAACACTCATGTCTGCTCTACCATCCCTGTGAGCTGCTCGCTGCTCGTTTCAGTGTGAGCGGCAACAAGTGTTCAGGATAAATGATTTCACCTCTTGAGCTCGTCGTTTGCCGTACAATTTTATAGCCGCGAGTGTGTGAAATAATGAATTTGATGACATGCATCTTCACAACAGCGGAACATGCTGCTGCTGTAAAGCTGCAGAGCTCATTGGAATATTGTGTAAAGATATTCATTACATGCTATAGCAGATTGGCTCATTATTAGAAATAAAACAAATAAATAAAAAATCAAAAACAATTGTGGAGAAAAATGTTTTCAGAGCAAAACTTCAAACAATCGAAATTATAATTTTTTCAGGTTTTTCAGAAAGAAAAAAAAACGGAACCAAACAATAAAAAATATGATGATTTAAGGAAAAATAAAACTTTTGTTAAAAAAAATGACTTAGACTATTATTTTAAATGGGTGATGCCATATGTCCCCTGCTTGACTTTCCTCTGCTTTTGCTCCCACCTTAAACTATTGCGATAAGGGGCTGACTGCAGGGCTCGGATTTAACATGATAAACAAGGCAGAACATTTTGTTTGGCTTCGTATGAATTAATCAGTGGAAATGGGCAGACGTGTTGAGCAAACAGTCATTTAAAGACTCTACTGAGACACTGATGGAAGCCATGATTCAATTAGACCCCGAACTCTTGAAGATGCAACAAGTATTTCAGCTCAGGAGAAACAGAGGTGATGAGAAGTGATAACAACTTAGCATTTAAATGAGATGGTATAGGGATTAGTATTGAGATCATAGGTTATTCTATATGACAAAAAAAACTTTTGTACTGATGTGTCGATCATATACAGGTGGCACAGACCTCAGACACACATCAAGCTCAGTCACTTGGTTTGTGGAATATTTTCCTCCTTCATTTTATGTTTTGCAGCTCTAAAGATTAAGTCGTAGCTCATTTGCACTGCATCAAAGAGCTGCATTAAATCTGCACAAAGAAAACCTTATCTCTTTAATTATCTGTAACATCAAATTTTCATACAACGTAGTTAACATCTATCCAGCTACGATATAATCTGCTTGGACCAGCGCAGCTGTTGTCCCGTCCGGCAGAAGAGCTCATTGACTCATTATGTGTCTGTAATCAGGAAAATAACCACAGAATCGTAACTTTCTACATTTTGAACTAAGAGCCGAGAGTCTGTTTATTCTTCAAGTCAGCAGCATTTACTGAGACATTTGATTTCATATACATTTAGTAACTGCAACTTCTTAAAAATCAGTTGCTCAATCAATCAGTTCATCTTCTGCAATTTTATGCCCAAAGGTGCAAAATAAATGCAGCGAGTGACTCACGCACATTGCATGCACAATCCTGCAGAGCGACTTGTGCTACATCACAAGAGCAAAAGCAGCCACTGTATTTGATTTTGATTCCATAAACTACCATGTTTGAAAAAATAGTTTAAATAGAATTAAGGCAACCCCCCCCCAAAACCCCCCCCAAACAAAACAAAACAAAAATATCTGTTTTTAAAAATGATCACATTCTGAGGATTTCAGAGACATGAATCTGTGCTGCTTTAGCAGCAGCAGAACTGAGGTGTGTCATCAAAGACATTCAGTTACTTTAGCTTCTTCATCCAGACCTCCTCCTGTCACTCAAGCTTTATGTCTGCATTTGGCTGCATTAATCAGATGAATACAAAAGCATTCTATCCAGCTATTGGTTAAATCCTGCCACCAGGCTGATTTGCATAGTGTGTGAACCCGTGGTTGGTGATCTAGTGACACATTTTGATAAGTTGTGTCTCAAGTGAAACCATAAGGTAAAGTCACTGCCTTCTATTAGCGTTTTATCAGTGCAAAGTTTGAATAGAGGAGGCTTAATGACGGCATGCATCACGGAGAGATTTCACCGTATTTTTGTTTGCCATTTGGTTGGTGTTGTCAGTTTAGGGTCGGGGCAGCAGGGAGTCAAGAAGCACCCCGCGCCTCACGCTGAGTCTCCTGGTGGTGCCCCCTCTCATCTCCGCGAAGAGTCTCTTCTCCCCTGCTAAGTTTGCAAAGTCCAATTTTCAGCTAATATGAAGGTCGCACCAGCAGGCGCAGAGGGCGTAGTAGGACATAATGGCTATGGGATTGTAAATATTGGTTTTAGAGAGACACAATTGGAGGGCAAGCGGAGAGAAATTTCCATAGAGTATGTGCGAGCGCCATTGGAGGCCTCGGTGCAGCAGAATAGATTTTCCATTCTAGTGTGTCACATTAGATTTTCGGAGGTGCTCAGTGGCAGGTACATGTCATTAGTAACACTTTAGCACAGTAATGAACCTTTTTATTTATCCGGTGCTTCTCTCATGAATGAATAAGGAGCTGCTCCCCAACTGTGCCCAGCCGTGAGAGGCAGACGGAGGAGAGAGGCAGCCCGCAGCCCTGTGAAGTCGAGAGGGGGACGTGGAGCCCCGGGGAATGCTGAGGAGGGTTAAATGATCATTATTGTGACACTCACACGCACACTCGCCAACACACACATGCACCGCTGAACAAAAGAGCACACACACACGCACAGACACACACATGCACGCTCCCCACCTCCGCTCCCCGGGGTCCTGATCTGACACTCTATTTACACACACATTTACACAGTCGACTCCCTCCTTTATAAAGCTGACAGGTACTTAAGCGGTACATTACTCTGAGGAGCTCAAGCCTCATGGCGGTGTAACCAAACTGTCCATTCACCGCTGGCCTTGTCTCAGTGTTCATTCAATAATGGCTTCTGAGAAATTCACTGGTAATGAGCGCTTGTAACCGGGCAGGCAGGCAGGCCGGGAGTCTGACGGCGAGCATCGGGGCACTTTTCAGACGGCCCGAGCTCACTGCTGGAAAAGAACGATCTGTTAGGGTTCACTACCTCGTGTGACTGCGACACCTCGAACCTCACGGGAGCTGGGCTCGCCGGCCCCGGGGATGCTGGTGGAGTCACTCCATGTGCGTCTCCTTCTGTTGTCTTTGCTAGTTCCTTTGTTGCACCAGAAATCAATAGTGCAGCTAAGTTTTATCGCTCCTGGAAGAAAAAAAAAAAACAGTGCTCATCAAGTGCAGGTCAGTGACTTCACCTATTGTTACACAGGTGGCAAACCTCAATCTCAGCACCTCCTCGTGGACTCACCTCCGATTCCAGCCTGGTGCAGTGAAGCGGTTAGAGTGGCAATGGCCAAAGCGGTCAGGGCCCCATGTCACCCCCCAGCATCCTCAGTGTTCATTTCCCTTTCATCTTGAGTGTGAAATCGTTGCCGGTGCAGCTCTGACCTCAGCATTAAGAGGTCAACTATTGAAATCTGATGTGCGCCTCTCTGGCTGAGGGACTCCAACAGATGGAGGGAAAGAGAGGGAATGGAGGGAGAAAAGAGGCACTTAGGATTAGCAAACTGTATAATAGCTCTGAATCTTAAACTTAGAGCCTCCTTTACTCAAAGACATTTACACTCTTTTTGCTGTTTTCATGAGGAGGTGAAGATGTTCATGAGCCCTGCCAAAGCATCACCATCTGACCATTTTTAGGTTGTCGTGGGTAACAGTGAGAAGGACTATGTGACTATAATACATACATCATTATTAGTATTCGTTTTAGCTGAGTTTACTTACCACCACATTAAAATTGACTTTCCTATGATTCCTCATAGTTAAGGACATTAATACCTGCGAGTAGAGAAACTCCCGAAACTCCAAACTTAGCAGCTTTTGGCAGCTTTCTACAAAATACCTGCCAGAACTTCCTGTCTCCATTTGTGTTTCCAGCACAAGGTTCTGCATTTAAAGTCAATTCGACACCTCATCTCGGTATGAATCCCCTCTGAAAGCATATGTGATATGAGGAGTAAGAGAAGTTTGAGGTCTTGTCTCACATTTCCCATCGGCTACACTTTCATCCCTCTCTCTGCAGCCGACCACCCCCAGCAACCCTGCCCAAAGAAGGTGCTCTGCCTTCAACGCTCTCCTCTCTGAAGAATCTGAAGAGTTCAGAATCTGCGAAAACTTTGGATCTCAAACACAAACATCTTTTATTCAAAGGGTGTCTGTAATCACAAATAAATAGCTTTTCTGGCGATGAGCACAAGGCAGCGAGAGAGAGAGGCGCCTATCTCAGGAGCAGATAACCAGTAGATATGATTCCTTAGATAAGTAGCAGTAATTTGGCTTTTAGAGATAGCTCCGGGGGCCGCCGTGCCGAGCCGCGCTGATTTACTGTGTGTATGGGAGGTTGTTTTTTTTCTTTCCCCCACATTTTTATCTCTCCTGTTGAAGAGCTTTTCATCTCTGATGATTTTCTCTCTTTTTTATGTATTTCCCCCAGAAGGTGAGATCACAAACCCACAGAAGGCAGAGTGGCATGTTTTAAAGCGATGGACAAAATACAAATATTTGAAAATGTATTTCATGGTAATTATGTCAGGTTTCATGGCCTTGGCACAGTACTGAGGCACAGCCTGGATGCCTTAATTTGTATAGAAATTGTAATCATTTGTTCATTTCAAGGTGAAAATTGCATTTTTTAATTTAAATTGTATCCTGCGTGATAGGCTATTATCTAGAAAAATTGTCTCTGTGTATGGCGGTCTATGCCCTGCCGTCACGCCTGTTCGGAGCCCACTTCTCCTGAGAAAGGGCTTGTATATGAATCTCCTGACTGAATGCACCCAGTTTGTTCTTCACTTAGGGGCTGCCACTGCACTCATTTCCATTTTAGTTATTAATATTAATTAGTTTGAGAACACAGCTCAGATTTTAAATGTAAATCAAGCTCGGCTTCACAGTGATTTTTATCTAGCGCAGATTTCTTAGATTTACAACTTTACTTGTCTTTGTTTTGTGTTCCTAAGCTGGGGAGGTGTGCGCTGATGTGCATATATGCAATCTGAATTGTGGCTGTTTAAATAAAATGTAATGAACTGCTCCCACAGAGTATTACGTAGCTGATTAACTGTAATATAGGTGCTGAAAGATTCTATAATTTTGGTTCCTCGTAAATCAGACAATCCCCTATTTGAGCTCCTGCTTTTTTACTTATACATGACAGATTATCTATCTATAATACCTGAGAGGGGTAACCATGAAATTCAAAATACCTAAAATGTTCTGAAAATAAGATTTTCTCCCTATGCAAAATACATGGTTGGGAAGCAGATATGTGCGTGGCAAGCTGTGCGTCTGTGTCTGTGTCAGTGGGATCCTCGAGGTGACGAGCACAAAGCTGAGGCTCAGGTACACAGCGTATGCTGGCATAATTACAGGATTTGGGGGATTATTATACTGTAAGTGCTTTCATGGCGACAGCTGGGAGCTTTTTACTCCCTGTGACACATAATCTCAAAGAATAAAACCAAGACCCCCAGAGCATCTCTTAATCATTTCTTAGCATACCTGCACACGGCTCTGAACTCTTTCTGAAGACAAATTTGCAAAATTAGAATATAATTATCATATCTGGGTTGAATCATTCTAAAGTCGTGTTTTCAAATGCACATTTTCTTTAAAATGGAGACTTTTCTTCCTCAGCGGCTGGTCGCGGTCTTCCTCTTCATGGCTTTTCTGAGCCTTCAGCAGAAGGTTATTTATCACAGCACGGGCAGGTTGAGGAGCTGGGCCCTAAATAAGATCTGAATCAGAGCCTCTATTCCACGGCTCACTCTGGAAGTATGACCAGGCTGACGTTGTGAATTCTCTATCACTGCTGCGTGAGTGATAGGGCCTCCTGGTCTCTACAGCCAGGCTCAGGAGTTTCATTTCCATCCCTGTGATCTAAACAACCCCATTACCGCCAGCCATTTATGCACAGGGGCAGTAGGCAAGCCCCGGGCCTGAGGACACAGCCCAAAGCTAAGCTACCATGGCACAGAGCCACCTTCAATGGCCGTACGTCCATATAGAGGAGGGAGAGGAGGAATGGAGAGCTCGGGCCTCTACACTTTATCTAAACCACTCCAGAGAGGCGAGTGGAATCGGCTCTTGTGGGCTCTGTTTATCCTCTGCTCCTGTAGTCAATCAATTAGGGGATCAAAGAAGGAGATGAGGGAAGTGTCATAAAGCTCTCCCACACAGCACTGCCTGAGCTGCCACCTCGTCCAGTTGAGTGACAGCAGACCGGAGGGAGACGAAACTCCCAGGCCGGCACCTCCGGAGACGAGCTGGAGCAGAGGGGACAACCATAGCACATGCCAAGGTCTAATCTGGACAACCAGAACATAAACTTTTAGAGGAATATATGAAGGATGACACGCAGCAGGCAAAGAGCCACAATACATATTTAATATGTTCAGAGGAGCCACTGAAAGGCTCCAGTCTCCTCAGAACGAACTCGTATCACAAACCTGCTTTGAAATCGATTAAATAATTGACCTCATGCTAATCCAGCAGCCAAGAACACTTTTTTTTAAATATATGTTTTGCAATTAGACACTGACACATCAAACTGACCTGAGCCTTGATGGGACGACGTGGCCATAACGCTGCACTTCAGTCCTGATTTGAATCTAAAGGGAATATTAAAGGTTGTATATCTGTCTGTACTCGCCGAGTACGACAAAATGAAATAGGAGCGATGCTGTAGGTACCTCCGATTAATACAGGCAGTACTGACTCCATTTAGCTTCAAATGTATCTGCTAATACAGTTTGATGGTGATGATGTTAATCATTTTGATTAGTCATGCCTTTAATTAGTTTACATTTAATTGCAAATGAACAGCAAAGTATTTGTTGTCATTTCGTGGTGTATAGAATGTAAATATACATCTCTCACAGCACAACTTGGCACAACTTACTAATTTAGACAAGATTATAGGAACATTTTCGTGCTGCACACATATTTCACACGTTTGAAACGAGTTCAAGAGCAGTCAGGACCGAGCGAACGTAGCTGAGGCGTGCGTGACAGAGCTCCAGCGGGGACGATGGCTGCAAGTGAATGAGCGCCACTGTCCTGACGTGTAATACGAAACACAGCGGACGCTTCCACACCACATTCACACCATGCCGCAGAGATTTGCAGACTGCATTCCCCGGCCAGCGCTGCTGGTCAGCGGGTAGAATGAATTACTTCCTGCAGCTGCAGCTCGACACACTTTCAGTCTGCGTCTCTTCGTCTGGGACGTGTGAGCTCTCATCGCCCTCTAATCACATCGCCAGTGCTGCACAGTCACTGGTGACCCCACAAATGTACTTGAACTAACATACTCAGACTACATGCACATGGTTAGGGAAAAGATCAAGTATGCACAGATGCACACAGATTTACAACACAGCTATAATGAATCTGTCTGAAATATAGTTTCCAGCAATTTTTTTTTAGCCTTTTAAATGTTAGAAAAAGGCCTGTCACATTTCCCGCGACCCAAGGTGCTGTTTTAACTGCTTATCTAATGATCATTTAAAATGATATAAATGGGAGAAAGGCTGCAAATCTTGATATCTGATTGGCTTCAAAATAAAAGGTTCTGTTGGTTATTGTTTCGATTAACTACAGTAAGAACTGGCTGGAATCACAATAAATGCTTTAAAAAATCTGCAAATTAAAAAAAAAGAGACAAAAGGTCGACTTGGTTTTGGATCTTTAATTGATAACAGTTACGCCAGTGTTACAGTAAACACACCAACAGGCTGAAGGTAGTAAATACCAATACAAGTTTCCCACTACTCTAATACTTCATACAGCAGAATAAATTATACCATGATAATATACACACATGCGGAACAGAAGAAGGAGTAAAGCAAAGCACAGATGTGAAAAAGCAACTAAACAGGTTAAGGGTCAAACAGACGGGGGGGGGGGGGGGGGGGGTGTATGCCTTAAATATCCAAATGTTTATTGACGCAAATGTTAGAAATGGGTTTGATACACTAAAGACAATTCTAAAATTCTTCATTTTTAAAATATACACA
>VOQJ01013180.1:13283-31338 GCA_015052665.1 Apistogramma diplotaenia
AAGAGGTTCTCAGAAAGATGATGTGTGTGTGTGTGTGTGTGTGTGTGTGTGTGTGTGTGTGTGTGTGTGTGTGTGTGTGTGTGTATGTGTGTGTGTGTGTGATGCATGATGTGCTTGTGTGGACAACTCAATGCAACTATATTTACTTCATCCACTGCACTTCAAACACAGAGAAGTCACTGAGTATGAATGACCACAGGGAGACTCTTTTTCTTTGAATTCTAGCAAGATGGCTCCCTCACTATAAAACCCCCCTGATGCTGGAATGAGCCACGGCTGAGGTGAGGTCGGGCAGAGAGCTGGAGTGAGCAGTCAAAAAAAGTGAGTCGGCACGCACCGCCGACTCACAGCGAATACGAAATGAATATGAAAGATTATACATAACTGATGTTTTCTGTTTTCACGCTCATCAGCATCTCATCGGTTTGCCATGAGCAGATCTGTCAGTTTTACATTTCCATTTAATGGTTTGATGTATTATGGTATATCAAGTGAATTAATGTTGTTTCACAAATTTCCGCTTAATACGGGCGGATGCACATTCTCCACCTCAAACGAGCAAATTTCACCAATATGCAGTATGCAGGCTGAAAACAGAAACATATTAAGCATAAGAATTTTGTACAGCAAAGCTTTGTGGTTTTCACTAGGTAGGACTACCATCACGCCAATAAAGGGATATTTGAAGCTTGTAACACCAAGAGGATCCAGCATAAAGCTGAGGGGCTACAGGACAACCAAAGGAATAAGGAAGTTGTACAAATTAGGTTCATTTTATCCCCGTTAGGAGGCTGGCTCCTTGGATACTAATGCTGCTCTGCCATTAATTTATTTACGTCTAGCAATAGATTGAAACAAATAAGTAACTTTATTTAAGTCCATACCAAGTCCAGATGAACTGCAATTGCTTTTTATTCACATGTGATGCAGAGATTCATGACAAATTGTCAACTTTTTCAGTTTTATTTTCCCCCCCCCAATATGTTGGAGTTTGCAACTAGTTTTGCAGGGGCAAAACTAAAAATGCCCCCATTAGCCTCCTCTATATGCTTCATCACACTAACATAAATGATGAACATCAGCACATTATTATTGCAATAATATTAGGATGTTTATGTTATCAGTTAGCTAAGTACAAAAGCTCCTCAATATGGCTTGTTTTTTTTTAAGCTTTGCCTTCCAAGTAAAAGTTGTGCCTCGGCGCTGCAGCCGCCATGTTTCAAAAGATGCAACTTTTCCTTTAAAGGCAAATGATCCTCATTTCCAGTTTCTGCCACACTTTCACAGCATCAGTACATCTTGGAGAACAGCTGGACGGTGTTTGTGTCTGTCACTTCCATGCAAACTACAGGTGACTGCAGCAAAATGCTAATGACTAAAGCAATCGCAAGCTGGTGGTTGCTAGGGAAAAATGGGAATCACTGACTGGGCCTGTGTGATGGGGGCCCTTATTCACTTGATCCTACACTGTCACCATGATTGTCACACATCCAAAATGACCAACAAGTTAATGTCACTTGATTAGCGGTCACATGACTTCAAAACCTCAGTAGAATTCGTTGGGAAAACAATGCTCTGCTCCACTTTGCTGCTGATGGTCTCAATCCAGTCTGTAAATTTAGGTATTTCTAAATGTAGGAAAGGAGGATTACCCAGAATAAACTCATTCTCAACTCTGTGGTAAACTGCAGCACCAGCTGTGAATCAGGTGTTATCACCCAGCTTCAGTGCACAACCACTCTAATGCTCTTATGACAGAATGGTAGAACCAAGCTCCAAAATCTTGTAGAAGACCCTTCCAGGAGAGCGAATGCTCATATAGCAGCAAATAAAAGCCTGTGGATTTTAAATGGGGATGTGCATAATATACGCACACATGTGTTTGTGTTTTGGCATACTGTATGCTCAGTGATACAGCGCATCGGCAATGTTAAATACATTCTTGGATTCTTTTTACTTTGTTGAGAGACTACACTTTACCTCCAGCACTTTTTCTTGATGATGTTTCCCAGGATTATCTCTGCTCTGCAAAGAAAAACACAAGAGATAATAAGATTAGATCTCAGACTTCCACTTCTCTTGCAGCATGTTAGCAGCATTATCTGCCACACATCTGCAGCATGAGTGCCTGATTAAAAATCAGAAGGCGCCTAAGATAACAGATAAATGCCCTCCTGTATAGCAGGCATGAATTTCACCATCGACCTTTAAAATTAATATTCATCCCGGTAAAACTCCACTGTGCTCCACATTGCTCACACAGACGAGGCCCAGGCAAGTCAAATTGAGCTGTGAACATAATAGGGAGCCTCGGGTGCTGAATAAAATTATGCAAATCACTTTAGAGTCACAGCTACCTCTCATTTTTGGCTTCCTCAGGTGCATAATTCCTGGTCAGGGCCTAAACCTTGTTAACATCTCAAGTCCTGCGGAAGCTAACGGGACCCGAGAAGTACAAGTGAGATACAAACGGGAGACCCCACTCACTTCCCCCCGGAGTAGACTTCGGCCGTGTCGAAGAGGTTGACCCCGCTCTCGTAGGCGATAGTCATCAGCTGCTCTGCCACCTGACACAGGCAAGAAAAGTTTCCCCTCGTGAACCGCAGTGTGGTGTAAGGCAGTTCTATAAATAATAACCAAATTACACTTCAAAAAGGCGAGAAATTCCCCAAAGAAAGGAGTGTACGTCTGTTTGCTGTTGAAATACACATCCTCTAGGAAACTGTACTGCGTCTGTGTGTTGATTAAAGTTGTTTACCGCACAGTGTGTTTCCCACACTTTTTGACCTACTTCTTGTGCTCGCTCTTCACTCAGAGCTCTGAAAGGCCAGTTTAGTCGTGAGGACTTCCTCTGTCCGTACCCAGCTCATGTTTTGTTTTGATGATGGTTGTTTGTGCCTCTTTTAGCCCTTGTGGTTATCACGCAGTGATGAGATGTCCGAGAGTCACTTTTTTTCTCCCATTTAATTCCAGATTAGGGCACTGTGACAGGTCTTTAGCTTAATATCCTGTGAGAGGAATAATATCTGATCACTTAGTTTTGTTAGAGCCGAGAGGGACTTACCAGCTTATTGTGATATTGGAAAATTGAAATCAGAAATGATTATTGTGGTCTGCTCACACCCACACCATTTTATATCTAGTTGCACCAAATTACTCCCATTGGGGCCACAAATTGGTTTTTGTAAATGGTCTCACTGGCTGTATTTGGGTCTAGCCGGGTTTAAAATAGAGCACGAGTAATCCTGCATTTTTAAGGAGTAAATAAACAGTGTTAGTGGAAGCCACTCTGCTGGACAATGTATGCATGTGATGACACTTTTTCTAAATACCCCAAGCATCTTTTTCTACTTTATTCTGTAAAAAATGCTGCAGACTGTGCATTAAACACACCGATGCTGATATACCCGTTAGAATATTGGCCAACTTAAATGTCTGGCGTCACCTGACATGAAGCCTTACCTCATCAGAGATCTGACCTCCAAATGTTACCCAGGTTCCTGTGAGGGGAGGGGGAAAGTCATCATCAAATATTTGGGACAAACACCAAACATGCACGACCTTTTGCATGTAAAACAAGTCATTCACCGTGTCTGCTAATTCATAATTTGACATTTTTGGCATGGCGACATGACAAAATGCTCTCTGCCCCAAGGCCGTCACAGAGAAAATGTCAGTACAGATTAAAAGAGAATGACTCTATCAAACCATGTGTACACATTTGCAGAAGGTTTCAAGAAGAGTGACAAGCACTGTTGTGTAACAGTGTCTTTTTAGGAGGTATCCTGGAGCTGTTGTAGGATTTTGGGGGAGTTCTTTTCTATGTCTACATCGAATGGCAGACCCATCTATCCAGCCATCCACTGCAAACCTGCATCGCAACAAAAACTTCGACTCATGTTTGATTCTTTGGTTGAATATTTTTTCTAATTATATTCTGCACGAGGGTCGGTGCAAACTGAGAGAGCTAAAATAATTCTGAATTAGACTTGATTTAATATCTACAGTTCATCATATTAGAGCTGCATGTGCGGATGTTGCATTAAAGTTGTAGAATATCTGATTAACTGAGTCCTGAAACTTGATATAAACATATAATTACTTGTTTTTGTTAACCAGAAACAGATTTCTGAACTGTTATACTGGGTGCATGGGCTCCCTTTCTGAAAATGAAGTCTCAATAATGGGCACTGTGCTTGTGAAATACAGTGCATTGTGTAGACTGCACTGTAGACAGACACACTTACAGTCTCTGTTCTTCTTCAGTATAGGATGAAGACAGCTTTTGTTAGACTTTATCTGTTCTCCTTTCAGTTTTCTGTTGCCTGCTCCTGTCACATGAAGCTTGTCACTCTCGCCCACTAATAAGAAATAATTGAAAAGCCGGTATAAAATCTGTAGCCAACTGCGTCGGAAGTATGACACCACACTGGTGTAGGCTCGGCCTGGTTTTCTTAAGCTGAATGCAAGCTAATATAAAAAAAAAAAACCATGACTACAAAACTAAATTAGTGAGACATCCCATGATGAAGCAATTAATAGATTACCAGTGCTTCCTCCTATAGAGGCCTGGTGTTGAAATAAATGAATGTAATGTAAATGAATGGCTGCTAGCCAAGCTAAACACTGCTGATGCTCTTTGCACCTCTCCGGTACTCGAGTTCTTAAATGCTTCATTTTGTACATTTTCAGACGTACCACCCAGGGAAGCATGTTTTTATTGGTTGGCTTTACCTCCGTTTTCCTTATTCTTTGTTTCTGGGCCTTGAACTGGTTGGTGCAGATAGATGGCACCTGTCACCTGTCAAATCTTAAAACCGCATTGATAAATGATAGCAGCATCAAGGCTAAGCAAAAGGTGCCCATGTGTTGAGGGTCAGATTTTGTGGCATCTTTCTGAAGTTTCCACTCAGAAGTGAATTCACGCATATACACACGCACAGATTGCAATGAGCATGTCCAGACTCACACACTGAGCACAGGCTATGATGCAACTGTTATATTTTTATGGCAATTTTTTTTGTCTTCTGATCCTCTTCCAATTAGAAGTAATGCAGCACTTGGTGTTAAATCTGTAAATAAGTGTTTGGGTCACTACTCCATAAAGTAATGCGCTGGAGCTAACACATTCATTTATTATTAATTCTTTTTAATTTATGCATTACTTACTTAATTACACCACAGAAAAAGTAATTTTTACACTACTTGTTACTTTCGCAATACTCTTTAAAATTGCCAGTTAACAGTATAGGCTTTAGAATATAGTATTTAACACAAAGGCAGTATAATCTTACTGTAGGAACATTTAGAGGCAGAAATCCTACAGTCCTACAAGCCCAAATGCTCGTAAGTGCCTTTGTTACCTTTTAAAAATTAGGATCTTGCTGCTGAGGTGGAGTTGGTATGCACTCACTCTGGGCATAGACAGCATAAAACATGGACGTACTGCAGCTTCTGGGTTGAAATGAAGCCAACGCTGAAGTGCCTTAAACCTGCATTCTACTTGATGGCCACCAGATGGCGAGAGCTGTTGTTGCGAAAAGACATCTGGTCCTATAGAAGTCTATGGGAAACAGCTTCGTGTTTTGACCTCTGTAAACCGCTTTCCTGATGGGTTTATGGGCTCAGTCATTCCTTTGGTCATTTCGAATAAAAATTAACTCTATTTTGTAAATCTTGTTCACACCTTGTTTCAAAATGGAGGAATATGCAGTGTCACAGTCAGACCCGCCCATCCTTCATCCTTGCCAGATGAAGGAGTCGGCCAACATAGAACGGGCCCTCCGAAGGATGCAGCCCCAGCAACGATTGAGTGAAAATGCTAATCTTGAGGCTTCAAAACGGCATAACATCATGTTAGCTACAGTACATCCGTCTTTTGTACTGGCCAAGGTTCCTCCCTAGTTCTGTGCTAGCATGCAGTCTACATTATGTTTGGAAGTAGTGGCTGCGTCAGCAGTATAATGCAGTCGTTTCTGACCTGGATGCAGTTTGCACTTTGCCATCATGCTCTTCTCCTTTCATGCAATAAAAATTAATGTTCATATCTCCACTCATCAGAAGACGGCTTCACCGTTTTCCCTCTCTGTGCACATGAACTGAAATCAGTTCATTGTGGCACAAGTGTGCAGGAAGCAAGCAGGCATAGCAATGACATAACTGTAACTGTAATGTGATTACTGCTGTAATGAATTGCCATGTTACTCAAACATGTAATGTGATTAACTCATTGAGGTTAAAACAGCATTTCAGGGTTATTATCGCTCTTGTGTCCTTACAGTATTGTGAGGATGTCACCAGGTATTTGTTAGTGTAGCTTAGCACAAACACTGGAATCAGAAGGGAACTGCGCCCAGCCCCGAAATGTTCTGTATATTTTAAGTATTCTCCTCGTTCACTGTTCAGAGTGTATATAAAAGATGGATGTACTCCGACACTGGACAGTGAAGCCAATGCACTCAGACCTGAGGTCATTCTAATGGTCAGCAGCAGGAGGCAAAACCCCCAGCTAATTTTTTAATCTGTCCAATTAGTCCAATGAGTTTCTTGTCTCAGTTGTACATCTCTGAAAACAACTCAATGTTCGTTTTGTAAATTATGATCTCACTAAAAGTGAAGTCAGTGATAAAGCAGGGCATGCTTAACAAATGGTTGCCCTAAGAGCATGCTGTGTCCACAAATGGATGTTAAGTTGGCAACATCCAACTCTTACATGCACCCAGGGCTTGTGCCAAGCTAATCTAACTGGCTCCTCACAGTCAGCATCTAACCCTCCTGAGTGAATAAGTATTTTCCCCGAACTTCAACAGATCCTAATCAAACCTAAAATGACGTGTTTTCATCCTCACGGCAAAATTATAGTTTTTTTTGTTCCTCTGCGCTGCGGAAAACCGGTGCAGCGAGGAATCAATGTTGTGCTCAAGGGCACTGCTGTGTAGCTGAGGCTTGCCGATATGAAGACTTGAAACTAACTCCCTTCAGTTGATGAATGTTCTTTCTCTTCACTATTCCTCCCTCCTGCACAGTGTCGCGTAGCTTAATCTAAAAGAAAATATAATAATGAGTGTGATTAACTTAATCATCCACAGTTTGTCTGGCGGGCCTGGGCAGCACTGCACCACTCCTTTGCTTTGTTAAGTTTCACCCCCCTTTTTTAAGGAACTTGGCACACACACAATGCATTAAGCATTAACACACAAACACAACCCTGTAAAGACGAGTTAGAGTGAGAGTGTTTACCCTCTGGTATGCACTGGATATATGTGATAATTGAGCAACTTGTTTGCTGAAACCAGTGCTATTGATTAAATATTAACAGGAAAAATGCTCCGCAAACAGCCCTCTGTTGTCTCTCGTGACTTTGCGTAAAAATAAAAGATGCATGAGGTTTATAAAGGGGTGAAATGATACGATGGAACTTTAAAAAAAGACAAGAAAAACAAATCTGTTCCCTTCAGCTTCCTTCCTATGGTCTCTCTATATACACAGGCACACGGTGAAGCCGACTTACACTTGGATTCTTATGCTATTTATAATTTACTGATTAGTTGTACTCACCGAGCCCCAGACAGGAGACCCGCAGCCCAGATTTCCCCAGGTTCCTATGAAGAAATAACAAAGCATGATTAAGAAAACGATTTATTTAGTCTAATGTCATTTCTGTGCTCCCGTGTTTCGCTCATGACCCAATATTTTCTGCATAAACAAGGACTGGAAAAAAAAAGTTGCTTCCAAATCACAGCGAGAGGCTGAAATGAAATAACACACAGCAATTATGGCATTTAGAGCATGGCAGAAATGTAATGTCAGAATGCAGGGCTTGATAATAACAATGTCTGGCATCGGCTCATGTTGGATCGAGCGGAAATTCGATGGCCACCTTTATGCCAGATGATCATGAATCATAACTGAGAGGTTGATTTATTTTCTCCATACAGATCCCACATTCTCTGAAAGAACCGGGAGGCCCTCAAAGGACCGAGAAATATATTTCACTAATAAGTTAAAAAAAACCCAAGTTTTAACAAGTATTACTTCTTCCCTCTAAGTTGACACTCAGTGGCTTCTTTTTCAAGCTTTCAGCCCTCTGACCTTTTACTTTTATTGCCTCTCCTAGAAATACAGGCATCCATGCTTTAATACACTGAAGCTGTGTCACATCTTAGCTCAGAAACTTTTACAGCTCCACAGTGGAGAGCATCGTGATAAATTCCATCACAGTGTGGTATGGGAACTGCACTACTTGGGACAGGAAGACTCTCCAGTGTGTCATTAAAGCAGCACAATTCATCTGTGAAGTTGCTTTCCCATCGCTACAGGATACTTATAATACCCGGGTTATAAAGAGGGCACACAACATCATGAAGGACCACCCCCACCCACAGCACACACTGCTCACAATCCTGCTGTCTGGCAAAACGTTAGAGGAGAGTGAAAGCAAGGGCAACCAGACTCAAAAAGTGATTTTATCCACAGGCAATCAGGCTACTGAATCACTGACTCATTACCTACTGTAATTCTTTCGATGCTTATCCGTGCATTTGCATTTTTGTACATAACACAATTTTTATTTTTTTACAATATAATACAATCATATAATATCACTCATACATTCTGAATGTCTTACGATTGTAACAATATAACTAATTTGACTTTCAGAAACTTCTCATCTGCTGGCATTTTCCCACCCAATCATCTCCAGGGGCTACAGCGAACGGTCCGAAAAAGAGAAAATGTCCAGTAAACAGCAGCTTTTTGAGTGATCATGTCAGAAGTGAATAGCCAGTCTGCTTTGAGCCAATAGGAACCACTTGTTACAAGCGAGGTATGCAGAAGAGCATCTCTGAATGCATAATCCATCAAACCTTGAAGCAGCAGGAGATTGTGTCAGCTAAGAAAAGGAAACTTCATACAGGCTCACAAAATTAAATAACAGAAGACTGGAAAACTGTTTTCTGGTCTGATGAATCTCAATTTCTGCTGCAACATTCAGATGGCAGGGTGTCAGTAACATGAAAGCGTGGCGCTGTCCTGCCTTGTATCAGTGGTTCAGGGTTCTGCTGGTGGTGTAATGGTGTGAAGGACATTTTGTTGGCACACTTGGAGCCCCTCAGTACCAACTGAGCATCGTTCAAACATCACAACCTCCATACCTTTATGACCAGAGTGTACCCATCTTCTGAAGGCTGCTTCCAGCAGGCTAACACACCATGTCACAAACCTCAAACCATCTCAAAATTTGCAATGGCTTTACTCTAATCAAAAGGCCTCCACAGTCACCAGATCTCAGTCCAACAGAGCACCTTTGAGATGTGGTGGAATGGGAGATTTACATGGGCAACCGGCAAGTCTGCAGCAACTGTGTGATGCTGTCGTGCCAGTATGGACCAAAATCTCAGAAGAATGTTTCCAGCACCTCGTTGAATCTGTGCCATGAAGAATTAAGGCAAGTCAAAAAGGCAAAAGAGGGTCCAACCCTGAACTACTAAGATGTACCTGATAAAGTGTATGTTTCCTCTAACAGTCACATTAGATCCAGCTGATTTGCAGCAATGTAATAAGGCACTTTCAACTCTCATTAACAGCATGGAAGATAAATTAAGACGTCAGGCTTCTTACCATCCTTGACTTGAGTCTCAACTCAGCACTTCACATTTAGTTTTATAATGTGCACCACTTCAAGTCCAACTGTGAGGGGAACTCATGTGGTGCGAGCATTTAATTGCTCAACACAGGCAATGACTGCAAGAGCAGAATGTTCTCCACCCCAGACGCCACAGGTGTCTTTCCACACTGTGATGGATGTACACAGCTGGCGAGTGAAAACTGTGACAAGGGGATTGAAAACCCTGCAAAAGGAAATTATATGACGGTCATGAAATTGAGCCATTGAATGAATTATCAAGGGCACATATATGAAATCACTTTCGTCTGAGAGGGGAAAAAAAGAAAATAGCAACAGAAAGAACCTCCAATTATGGTCTGGGGATTTTGCTTTCTGCTCCTTTATTTTATTTTATTTTTGCAGGCATTTACTCATTACAATAAATGAGGCTGTAAAAAATGCCAGCAGTCGTTTTCTCGTGCCTGACAACTAATGGCCTGTGCCTGTCTAGATGAAGGCGGGCTAATTCGAGCCTGCGCTGTCTAACTGCGCCCTTAGCCAATTCAATTAGGTGTCCAACATGGGGACGCATCAGTCATTGAGTCAGTAGTTCGATCGGGCTGCCAAGATAAAAGGGTAAAACATATAAATGAAAGTGTTTACATGTATACAACAGAATGTCCGACTTCTATGATATATTAAGTAATTTATGTGCCAATAACTGCATGACAGGAGACAAGCAGGAGACAGATGTCACTGCTGTCACAAATTGTGGGATTTGTTCTCCTTTCTCATATGTTGGAGGAGTTTGGATATTGTATCCTCCATCTCTCTGATGTATTATAGAGTGGGATCTCTGATCCATGAAAGTGTGGGGGAAGGACTGGACTGTAGCTTAGAAGCGTGTTACTAACTCAGTCTGTGTGTGTTCGGTCGGGGGGCAATTGAGGACAACAATTGATGTTGAGGAATGCACATTGCTGCCTTTATTGTTATTAATTCTGGTGTCAAGTGTCATCTTAATGCCTGGAATTGTTTAAAATTGTGCATACGTCTGCCTTGGATCTCCACTGGTAGTGTTTTCATGTTTACAGTCGCTCATTTGTGCATACTATCCCCACTATAAACAAGCTGGCAGGCACATTCCATTTCCAAATAAAGCTGGCTGTCCTTGAACAAAATGCTAACTTTGTTTTTGGAGTTCCTCCATTAGCTCAATGTGCAGCATTTGTGTGCTGCTTCAAATTCAACGAGCCTGTCTTAATTAGGACGGAAAAAAACGAAAACAAAAACAAAAGTAAAACGGATGCTCAGCAGCTGGCGAGGCCGCCTCGCTTCTGTTTTCTTGTTAACAGCGTTGTGGTCAAGCAGTCAAGAAGCGGCGGCAGCAGCAGTGCTGGAAAACACGGTTTATTAAACACACAACCTGCTACAGAGCAGAAATAGATCTGTCTGTGTATCAGATGTGGATGCCAGCACCTTCCAAAGAGGCTAATGATTCAGGGAATTACAGCATGTCATTTGCAACTAAGAATAGCCAGCATATATGTATACATATACAAATATAAATATTACATTTTAGTAAATGGCAACATAATCGCACAAAGGAGAAAATGGCTTGCCGAAACACAAGTTGCACATAAACAACTTTGCGAAGCAGCGAGTGTGGACCCTCATGCTTGATTGGTCCCCAAAAGAAGCCTTGAAGTAAAATGACAAATGAGTCATATGATGACGCCCCCTCAACACAAACCTGTCACCCCTTATGAACATCCGGTGAGCCGCTACTGTATGCAGCCCATTCTATTCTTAGTAGATCTCTAAGTAACATACAAACATCTGTGTGATGTATAATGCTGAAGCGTTTTAAAGAGTGGCCTCTTATTGTGGAAGAGTGCGACTCTCAAGTGGCAGTAGGTCATTTTTTAAAACAGCTTTGTTCAGTTCAAATCAATATTTGTCAGGCTTTGGGTAAATGGATGAAACTCTTCAGTTGTGGGGGATTAATGTAGAGTAAGCAAACCCACACGAGCCAACTTTGATAGGCCGAGGGATTAGACAACACCCGTTCCCCTGCTTTCTTGCTGCATCCATAAAATTGCACACAGGGGAGAAACTCGGGTCATATTCTGAACATATCAAAACCACACTTTGAGTGGGTGGAAAGAAGCAAGGGAAATAAAATCAATCACATTTTGCGGGGAGCGAAAAATGAATAGATTGGAGTGTGAAAAAAAAAAAGCAGCATAGTTGCATGAGAAAAAGTGCTGATGAAGGTGAAGGATGGGGATGATAAGGAAACAGAGTGCTATGAAGAGAGAAAGACAGTGTAACTAGAGCTTGCAGTTTCAAGTCCAAGCCCCAAGTCTAAGCAGATCAAACGCCCTCTACAGATAACGCATTCTATATGACACAGAATGGGAAATGGGAAATGACAGCCAGCTCCCTACAGGGCTTTGTATGGTGTGTGTGCGAGTTTGTGGTCGTGTGTGTAATAAAGAGCCAGAATCTGGACACGGCTTTGTTTTTCCACAGGGTCGACGTTGTGTTGGTTCTTTTCATTTTTATGCCGCGTATTCAGACTCGCTCAGACACTTGTTTGCAAGCGCGCACTGTGATGTTTGACCGGGCTCTTCCGGCATGCTATTCAAAATGCTCGGACATTTGTTATTTGTTAATTTAAACACCCCTCAAGTGACTGACGGTGAGAGAATCTCACACAAAGCAGCTATTTTTGGAAGGGACACATGACTGAAGCTGTTGACCCTGTATTGAAATACATGTGGGCAGATCTGAAGTGGTTGATTCAGTATGGTGTGGATTCTGGAGAGTTAGGCAAGATAGGAAAAATATCTGCACGATCACTAGAAAAGCCTGATTCGCCATGGTTTTACTACAGTACATGCTGCATGCAAGAATGTTTCCTTTGGCTTAACTTCTGGTGTAGATGTGTAAATATTTTGACCTTGAAGCATTTTCTTAGATTAATATGTCTTCTTTCTTTTGTGAAAGTGAAAACAGTTAAGGAATGCTCTTAATGGCTTAATGTGTTCAGCTCTGCCGGCAAGCATTGCTGCAATGTGCATGTTCTGCATTTAGACACATGCAGCAGTGCTTTTTTTCTGCTTTAGTTGTAGCCTTCCCTTTGTGATTACAGAGGCCAATTAAGGAGAAAAAGATAATATTGTTTTCATCGCAAGGGAACACTTTAATAAAATCATTGTGCTTACAGAAAACCATCTCGGTTGTGACCTTTAATTAAAACGCAGCGAGTCTCTGCAAACTCCCCAGCTTTTTAACTGAGAGATAGTGTGGTGCTTATCCTTGGGGGCTTGTTTGGTCTTTGGGCAGAGTGGAGCTCCATGCTACAGGGCTCCTGTTGTGCAACATCCTGGCTCACATTATTAGATCTACACATCATGGCAAAACGGTCGAGACAAGCATCGGAGTAAGTTCTGACGGAACATAAATATATTTTTCTTTTGCTGAAGTTCGATGAAGACCTTTGATTTGTGCTGAAAAACTGGGGAAAGACAACATGCCAGAGAGCGAAAACACGCTGCCGAGTGCAAAAGTAGCGTGATCTGCTCCGTGAGTGCAAACATGCATGAAAGCGTGCAAACACACACACACACACACACGCACCTGCACGGATAATCGAGGTTCACGGTCACAGGCACACAGAGAGCAGCAACAAAGCAAGTAAGGGCATGCGCTGGATCCACAGTGACAGAAAAGTGCACTTCATGCTTCAACAAATTGCTGTAAAAATGCAGGAAATTTTGTATAGACAACTCATTTGCGAATACATTGGGATATTTTAGTTTCAACCTTTGCTGACACCTTGCATCAGGTGACCTCAATAGCTCACGTAATGGTACAGAGGATTCTCACTATGGTTTGGGGGTTAAATACCTGGGACTCTCCTCCAGCTCCCACGCCTCTTTGCGTGAGAGCTGAAACATCTTCACAAACCTAAAGAAGTCCAGCTGCCTTCTTTTCAAGCGCTCGAGATACTGTGTTCACATTTATATAATCGCTTTTCCAGTCTTATTAACCATTCAAACCGCTGTACTACAAAGCACATATTAACAGTAAATTTATACAACACTTTATTCTATACGCTTCAAAGACTTTATCTGCCTCTTATCTGTGGCCAATTTAGAATCAACAATTAACCTACTCTGCACGTCTGTGGGAGGAAGCCAGAGCACGCCGAGGAAACTCACACAGAAAGGCTGGGCTAGTAACAGTTAAATGGTGATGAATCTTAAAAAACTGCATGGGAAGTGTAAGCCCAATCAGAAGCATTCACACATCTTGTCCGTAGACCATTTAAAGGGATTTATTGCTTGCCTGCTGCTTAATATGTAAAGTGAAATATAGTGAAAATGTCCTTGACTGAACAGATTACATTACAGAAACAAGAGAGTACTTGCTGGCTCTGTGACAGAAATATAAATACGAGCCATTACAATTTAAGCTTCACCCTAATATGACCCAGACAAAAGGAAATCCATCCCCTGATGTTGATGATTACGGAGATTTATCAAAACTCACCTGCACCCATTTCATTTTTTTGTTTGTAAGGCCTTATAGTTTGTTGGTTTATTGAATAGAGGGCCTCAAAAGAAAAAAAAATCAATTAAAAGGCTCGAGGCACACCTAGATGCACGCACGTCTGAAAGAATCACAATCATTGTCTGCTTCACTCAGGCAAATGGGAAGAAGCTCTCTCACAATTCCCTTCCAAATTTTTCATTCACTCATGTGAGTGTGCAAAAAAAGAAAAGTGCGGAATACCTTAAAATGACCTGTGTGAACCACATTTTCTGACTATACAAAAAAAAAAACCTCCTTTACACGGCTGCTTCGTGCATTACTCACGCTGTCAACACGCAGATGTATGCACACCACAGGAGGCCTCGTTCTCTGCTGGCCGCTGATAAGCCTGCATCCAAAGGAACCAGCAGAAGGGATTTTTTAAAATTTTTTTTATTTATTTATTTTTTTGCATGCCCATCTGCAGCACAGCTCCAGATCAACCAAGCGGAACCTTCCCCAAACCTCCTGAACCTTCAAAAGGCCTTGCTGCCTAATGACCGTTATGTACTTCAATCACGGCAACCAGGGGCTCCCTACCAGGAACCAGAAATAATCTGCTCAACTTGCGAAGCCAACAACATCACGTTTCGTTACATCACAAATGTATGCCCGTTCAGTATGCTTTCTGTGGATTTGTATATTATTTTAAGAGGAGGAAGAGATTAGGCAGCACTAAAAGGTTGCAACCAGGGACCCTACAATTAGAACTCCACTATATTTGGATTACCATAACAACTAAAATGCTGGAGGTGGTGATATTATTAGTTTATGCCTGCTTGCTCTGTGCACTACTTCTCCTGCTTCCACTTGCTATACGCCTTCAGATGTTCCCAGCGTGGCGCCTCAATGGCATCAAATGCCCATACACTCAAAGATATATAATGCAATGTGTGAATGCATACACCCACAATCATGCATACTCCTTTATTTCTTTCTGTCTTTTTTTTTCTTTTAAAAACTCGAGTGTGATTTGTTATCACACAGAGAAAACTTCAAAGAATTTGTTGTACACAGATTTAGTACTTGGACTTGGCTTCACTTCAAGAGAAAGAGATTCCCTGTCAGATGGCGTCCAAAGCAATACAAGTATCTAACTGAACAGCTTTGGGTCGAAGGGTTGGAAGGGGAGAGGCGGAGAGAGGTGGTATGAAAGATGGAGAAGCAGAAAATATCAGACCAACAGGGAGCAAAGAGGGGATGCGACTGTTAGGAGTTTTCATCAAACATTTGTTTCTCTGTGGTGCTGAGGGCTTTACTATGAAAGCACTCCACCTGTTTTCACAAACACTACAGTAATAATCCAGTAAAGAGCTTGAGACCTGTGAAAGTACGCAGCCGAATGTGGTAAAATTTCAGAATCAATTTATGTGCTTAATGGAAAAGAAAAAACACCCCCATAAATGATGAACCAGTTCTCACAATAAAGACTTGTTTGGCGCCGAGAGCAGATTGAAGTTGGCCATTTCAATGTTGTTATGGAAACGAGATGAGATTGTATGACAAGCAGACACTTATCACAGTTAGCTGCTCGGCATCCAATCTGCCCAGATTCGGCTAATTGCCTCTTTTTCTGTGAACTGACCCGTGTGCCCTAATTTTCTCTTTCAGCTTCTATGTCTTTCCAAGTCTTTTTGTACTTTCCTTCTCTCTTTTCTCCTTTTCTTTCCCACCATCCTCCTTTCCTCTCTGTCTCTCTTGATCCTGACACTGTAAACGATGATGTCACCCTCTCCAGCGAGTTAACGGCGTGAGGTGAAAGCTACTATTTTGCTCCTGTGGTCTGGGTTAAGAGCCCACTCACTGAGATAAGAGAGCATTGTTTACTTGGCCCAGCCTTGTTACAACTCCCACACAGACGCACATGGAGACCTCTACCGCCCGCCACTGCTCAGCTACTGTCACACTCTCCAGAATGTACTGTAAGGTTGTGGCAACTTATTGAGAAGTGCATGCAGCGCTGACAAAGTATTAAAGCCAGACTTTAACGAGAAAACTCAGCTGTGATTTTGATGCGCAGAATGTGGATTTTTCTTGCTGTACTGAGTGCACTGTAGCATCTTTTTCTTCTTTTTATATTAGAGGCATCACAGTCAGATTTATCATGTTGAACCTTATTGTATTTCTTCCATACGGCAGCATTTTTTGTAATGTTACTGCTATCAAACTATGTGATGATATTTTTTTAAATTTAATTTTCATTATATCAGTATAATAGTGTCTTTTTATTGGGGGTTTTCTGTGCATTTTTTTTTTTTGTCGTCTCACTATATGACAATGTTAAATATTAGTCCTGAAGCATCCCACATATTGGCCCCAGTAATGAACGTGTTGCCAAAAAAGAGGTCGATTCTGGTCAAAGTTTTAAATTGGTGTTCTAAAAATATGCTTTTAATATAACTTTCGAGTGTGACTGAAGGTCCTAATCTTAAAGCGTTTTTATCTGTCGCTGCCACATTAAACTGCCTTCTTCGACTCTCCCTCTTCAGATTGCACTTGCAGCCACTTAAATTCACATGTTTGCGTCTGAAGCTCAAAGCTAAGCCAACAGCATAAACTGTCCCAGATCATAGATTGCTGCGCTAATAACTGTGGAATTAAGGATGCCAGCAAATTTGCATACTTGAAAAATATCTGTCCCTTTTTTGTCTGTCTTTCTCGACACATTCACACACACACACACCATCCCACTCATCACCTGTCACTGCTCACATAGCTTCATTTTTTTTCCTGCCATTTTCTTTCACTTTATCATCTTGTGTTTTCTTTCAAATTTGTTTCTTTTCCTAACAATGAGAACTGTGAGAGCTTTTCACACCATACACTGGGAGACTGGGAAAAGAAGGGAGAAAAGTAAACTAACTAAGCAAACCTCCTCTTTCCTCCTCACTCGCCTCCATCCTCTCCAGTTTACGTACCGGTACTTCATGCCCGTGAGCTTGGCCGTGGACTCCTTGAGGCTGTGGTGGTAGCGGTGGGTGAAGGACCCCAGGCTGCGAGCTATCAGGGCCACTGTGCGGAACCGGGCACGCGCCTGGCTGGCTGTGTTGGGACTCGTGGCGTTCTGCTTGCTGTGCTCGCCATTTCGAGGGGCCTTGAGGCCGTGATCTGTACATGCAAAGGACACCTGCATGGCTGTAGGCAAAGGCCACTAGAGCTGCTCTCTTTTCGTCCTTAAAGTGCTTAAGAGTCTTTTTTTTTGTTTTGTTCTTGTTTGCAGAACTTCGATTTTTCTTGTGTTGTTATGTGAAGTTGAAAATCAAAGGTCCATGCCAATTCCGGCTGGTGCTGCTGATTCTCATATGGAGAGCACAGCAGGAAATGATGCACGAGTTTATTCCATTTCCTCTGAGAGAATATTCTCAAACTTATGCTACGTCAAGATCAGACATATCAGCGGCGGTCCCGGTCAGTGTGTGAGGCGCCGAGATCCTGAGCTGGTCTGACTCCACCTGAAAAGATGGGAGAGGATGAAGATGGAGGGAGAAGGATGAAGAACAGGAGCTGAATGAGTCTCTTACAGAGCGGTCCATCTGAGATGAGCACTTGACTAAAAGAGAAAAAAAATCATTCTGCCAAAACCTGACAAAAGACTGATATGGAAAAAATTATTTCTTCTTTAGTGCTGTTTTCCCCAGTTTAATGCCTCCTCCTCACATGTCTAAGCTTCTTTGTCATGACGTGGCAAAGAATGAGCACAAGTTTTTTTGTAAGTCTGTCACATTTTTTCTCTTTCTGCCCTGTTTCAGCTCCCTCATCTCTCCACCTATATTTTCCATTTTCCACCTCAACTTCTGTCTCTTCCTTTCTGGTTTGTCAGCCTTTAATTCCTCTTTTTTTTTTTTTTTT